>JAKCPB010000974.1:0-102167 GCA_021442155.1 Cymbidium sinense
TCCATATTCTAAATTTATTTAGGTTTTCGATAAATTATCTTTCTTATTAAAATTCTATTAAAATGTATAGTTTTCTATTTTGCTTAATGGGAAGCCTTGGGTTTCTTTCCTTCTTCCCATGGACTAAGATAAGGGGATCCTCTTTGTCCTACCTTATTTATTATTATTGTTGAGTACTTATCTAGGAGCATCAATGATCTATTCTTAAACAATCCTAGTATGCATTACAAAACTCTTGGCATTCTTCCTATTTCTCATTTAAGCTTTGCAAATGATTTCATTATTTTATGCAATGCTTCTGTTCATCATATCAAGAATCTCATGATTTTCCTAAAAAAAATTTGGTTCAGAAAGTGGTATATATATCAATGAAAACAAAAGCTATTTTATTACTTCGTCAAGCATCTCCAATAATAAAATTAATCAAATCCTACATATCACTAACTTTAAACATCAACACCTTCCTCTTAAGTACTTGGGTGCTCCTCTTTTTAAATGTCCGAAATGATCCCATATTTTTTCTGTTGGTTTTTGATGAGCCATTACTTTTGGACCCCCTTTGTTAAACCTTCTTTGGGTTGTGGCAATTTTCTTATTTTCACTCTTGGGCCTATGCTGGATTTTGTTTTGGAGCTCTTGCTTTTGGGTTGGCCTGGCGGTTAATACCTGGGGGTTCCTATTTTTTCTATCTAGGTTATTTTGGTTTTTTCGGTCTGGTGGATGATGTTTGCTTGGTTGGATGATTATTATTGCTTGGTTGTTTTTGGTGACCTTCATTTGGGTGGTGGATTTGCCTACTATTTTTTGTATGGGATTTGCCATATCTCTAAGCTGGTTGCTTCCTTAACTGAGTTGGATTTTCTACTACTATGGTGGTGGGTGGCCTTGTATTGGTTGTGGTTTGGGTTGGGTTGGTTGGTTGGGTGACCGTGTTAGCTGGTTTATCCGCTTATATTAGTGGTAGATTGGAGAGGATGTTGGTGGTCTAATTTTGGATTGGATTTGTCAAGGTGGAGGTTACTTGTTTACTGTTATTTCTTCTTTTTGGTGGATTAGGTTTTGGTGGTCGGCTAGTTTAGTTTGTTTCTTTTGGTTTTGGTTTCGACCTCTTCATGTAATGATCTTCCTCTCTTGGTTGTTACTTTTGTTTTATTATTTTGGGTTGGCTAGTTGATGGCTATTTAGTGGCTATTATTTTGCTTTAGGATCTGGTGACTTGGTTTGGTGTATTGGTGTCTAACTTGGCTATGGTTATGAAGCTTGCACTCATTGATATTTCTGCTCCGTTTTGCTATTGGCTTTGGTGGTGATCCTATTGTACTATTTCTACTCCTGATGGATGGATTTTAGTCGGTCTTATCGGTCTTTGCCCCATTTTGATTTATGGCTGGCTATTCACCTCACCTAGATCAAAATTTCTGCTGCTTTGGTTGGGTTTGGTGGATGTTGTTGTTCGCTTCTACCCTTTTCTTGGTTGTCTTGGGTGGTTTTGGCATGATGGATGCTATTGGTCTTTTCACTGATTTGTACTTTCTCCTACTGTGGTGGTTGGCTGGGAGGCAATGTTGCCTGGTTGGGTTGGTTGGATGGGTGGCTATTTTGGCCTTTCTTTCTTGCTCTATTGGTGACATGCTGGTTGGGTTGCACCTACTATGGTTCTCTTCTCTTGGCTGTTGTTGCTTCCCTTTCTGGTTTGGGTGACAACCTTGCTGCCTTTCTTGTTTGCTTGTGGAGGACATGAGCTCTTGTGTTTTTACTTTTTGGTCTTGGTTTTTTCTAGTTTGTGTCGTTAAGGTCATGATGCTTGCTCCCTTTGATGTTACTATTCCTCTTTGGTGATGGCTTTGGTGGTGTTCCTACTATAGTGCTGTTGTCCCTGATGGTTGGTTGATTTTCTGCTTATTGGGCTTATTTATTTTGGTGGCTTTATGGTTGGCTATTCTACTACATGGAGGAGTTTTGCAAGATGGACTGGGATGATGGGCTATAAGAGGTATGATGGCAATAATTGCCTTGATGTTTCCCTCTCTATCTTCTTTTGGCTGGTAGCACTATATGTAATTGTAACGCTTATTCGGAGGTTTGGATGCTTACATATAGTGTTGCTCCTTAAGATGATTGTAACAGAGCCTGAGCCTTTTCTTTACTTTGCTACTTTTCCTTGCTCATAATTGTACTTGAAATGGATCTCTTGTATCAAAGTCTAATGAATGTCATTGCTTATTGATCGGATTAGATTTTGCTTTGTTATTTTTTTTTTCTTATATTATTGTAATAGTTATTTATCTCTTTAGGACTTATTGTTGCTCTTTGAGCATTAGTTTAGAGATTTACTTAAGTGAGTTTGTACTTTTTTCGAGACAATAAAATTCTCCTAATTTCCCTAAAACCCTAAACCCTAAAACCTAAACCTAAACTAAATAAAACATAAAAATAAAATAAATAAAATATAAAACATAAATAAAATAAAAAATATAATATACTAAAACTAAAACCTAAACCTAAACCTAAAAGAAAAAATTTAAACAAAAAATAAAAATTAACTATAATAAAATAAATAAAAACCTAAATAAAATAAAAACTAAACCTAAAATTAAAATAAAATAAACCTAAAATAAAATAAAATATAAACTAAATAAAAACTTAAACCTAAAAAATAAACCTAAAAATCAAACTAAAAAAAACCAAACCTCTAAACTAAAGAAAAACCTAAACCTAAAATAAAAATAAAATAAACCTAACCATAAACTAAAATAAACTAAACTAAAATAAATAAAACTTAAACCAAAACCTAAATAAACTAAAAATAAATGAAAACATAAACTAAAAAATAAAATCTAAAAATAAACCTAAAATAAAATCCTAAAACCTAAACCTAAAAAAAATAAAATAAAAACCTAAACCTAAAAATAAAAATAAAACATAAACCTAAAAAAACTAAACTAAAAAATATACATAAACCTAAACCTAAAGCTAAAAAATAAACTAAAAAAAACTTAAACTAAAATAAATAAACTAAACTAAATAAAAACAAAAATAAATAGAAATATAAATTAAAAATAAATTAAATTAAAATAAATAAAAAAATTAACTAAATAAACTAAATAAACCTAAACCTACCAATTTGCATAATTTTAAAAAATAAAAAATAAAAAAATAAAAAATAAAAACCCTAACCCTAAACTCTAAACCCTAAAACTAACCAAAAATCCTAAACTCTAAATCTACAACCCTAAACCCTAAACCTTGAAACCCTAAACCCAAAACCCTGAACCATGAACCCTAAACCCTAAACCCTAAACCCTAAAACCTAAACCCTAAAACCTAAACCCTCAACTTTAAACCCTAAACTAACCCTAAACCCTAAAAATCCTAAACCCTAAAGCCTAAACACTAAAGCCTAAATCTTAATCCTAAACCCTAAACCCTAAATTTTAAACCCTAACCCTAAACCCTAAACCTAAACCTAAAGTAACTAAATAAACTAGAAAATAAACCTAAACCCTAAAACCTAATAAACCTAAACCTAAACCTAAACCTAAACCCTAAGAATGGACAGAACCTTGAGGGCAGGAACATCACTATCAACCAGACTCAGTCTAGATCTGCCTATGGAGGTGAAGGCAGAGGTGACGGTTATCACAGTGGTGGTGGGGATCTAAAGGTGATGGTGGATATGGAGGTGGTGGTCGGATCAGTGGTGGTTATGGAAGTGGGAGGAGCGATAGAAGTTACAACTGTGGTGGTGCTGGAGAGAGAGATTGGGGATACAATTGTGGATCCCGCTACGCAAGAGGTCAGGGTGGTTCTGATGGGAACTAGAGAAATTGAAGAACAACCATTACCGGCCGCTATGGAACTGTCTTTCAAGAGATGGTTCTAGTTATTTAGGGCTTTTCATTTGCTCAATAGGTCCTCATTTTATATTTATGTTGTCGCTTATGTCTTAGAAAACTTGGTGTGTTACTTAGTTGATGAAATCGAAAAGAAGAAATGTTGAATCTAAATTTGTTCTCTATTTTAAAAAAAACCAAAACCCACAACTCTAAACTAAAACCTTTACCCTAAACCTAAAACCTAAACCCTAAACCCTGAATCCTAAACCCTAAAACCTTAAACCCTAAACCCTAAACCCAAAACCCTAAAATGCTAAACCCTAAACTCAAAAACCTAAACCGTAAACCTTAAACCCTAAACCCTAAACCCCAAACCCTAAACCCTAAACCATAAACCCTAAACTAACCCTAAACTAACCCTAAACCATAAACCCTAAACCCTAATAAGTTAAAACCTAAACCTAAAATAAATAAAACCCAAAAAAAGGCTAAACCAAAATAAAATAAAACTAAAACCTAAACCTAAACCTAAACCTGAAAATGAAAATAAAATAAAAAATAAAAACTTAACTAAAATAAAATAATAAAAACCTAAACTAAACTAAAAAATAAAAAACCTAAATAAAATTAAAACTAAACCTAAAATAAAAATAAAATAAACATAAAATAAGATAAAATAAAAACTAAATAAAAATCTAAACCTAAAAAATAAACCTAAAAATAAATAAAAAATAAAACCTAAACCCTAAACTAAAAAAAAACCTAAACTTAAAATAAAAATAAAACAAATCTAAACCTAAACTAAAATAAATTGAACCAAAATAAATACAACCAAAACCTAAACCTAAACCTAAACCAAAATTAAATAAAATAAAATAAACTAAAAATAAATGAAAACTTAAACTAAAAAATAAAACCTAAAATAAAAACCTAAAACCTAAAACTAAAAAAATAAAATAAGAACCTAAACCTAAACCTAAAAGTAAAAAAATAAAACCTAAACCTAAAAAATTAAATAAAAATAAAACTAAACTAAAAAATAAACCTAAACCTAAACCTAAACCTAGAATCTAAACTAAAATAAATAAATCTAAAATAAACAAACTAAAAAAAAAAAAAACCTAAATAATAATAAAAAATAAAATAAAATAAATTAAAAATAAACTAAATAAAAGAAATAAACATAAACCTATTGGTTCACTTAATTTAAAAAAAAAAACCATAAACTCTAGATCCTTAACCCTAAACCCTAAACTCTAAACCCTAAACCTACAACCCTTAACCCTAAACTCTAAACCCTAAACCTACAACCCTTAACCCTAAACCCTAAACCCAAAACCCTAAAATGCTACCTTAAACCCAAAAACCTAAACCCTAAACCCTAAACCCCAAACCCTAAACCCTAAACCATAAACCCTAAACTAACCCTAAACCCTAAACCCTAAAAGCTAAAACCTAAAAAAATAAAATAAACCCAAAATGCTAAACCAAAATAAAATAAAACTAAACTAACCTAAAACTAAACCTAAACCTAAAATGAAAATAAAATAAAAAAATAAAACTAAACTAAAATAAAATAAATAAAACTAAACTAAAATTACAAACCTAAATAAAATAAAATCTAAACCTAAAATAAGATAAAATAAAACATAAATATAAAATAAAAACTAAATTAAAATATAAACCTAAAAAATAAACCTAAAATAAAACCTAAATAAATAAAAAAATAACATAAACCCTAAATAAAAAAAACTGAACTTTTAAATAAAATAAAACAAACCTAAACCTAAACTAAAATAAGAACCAAAATAAATACAACCAAACCTAAATAAATAAACTAAACCTAAACCTAAACCAAAAATAAATAAAATAAAATAAACTAAAATAAATGAAAACCTAAACTAAAAATAAAACCTAAAATAAACCTAAATAAAAAACCAAAACCTAAAACTAAAAAAATAAAATAAGAACATAAACCTAAACCTAAAAGTATAAAACAAAACCTAAACCTAAAAAAATAAATAAAAATAAAACTAAACTAAAAAATAAACCTAAACCTAAACCTAGAAAATAAACTAAAATAAAAAACCTAAACTAAAATAAATAAATCTAAAATAAAAAAACTAAACTAAATAAAAATAAAAAAACCTAAAAAAAATAAAAAATAAAATAAACTAAAATAAATTAAAAATAAACTAAATAAAAGAAATAAATATAAACCTATCGGTTCACTTAGTTTTAAAAAAAAACTATAAACCCTAGATCCTTAACCCTAAACCCTAAACTCTAAACTCTAAACCCTAAACCTACAACCCTTAACCCTAAACACTAAACCCTAAACCCTAAAAAACCCTGAATCCTAAACCCTAAACCCTAAACCCTAAACCATAAAAGCATAATCCCAAAACCCTAAATCGTAAACCCTAAACCTTAAATCGAAACCCTAAACCCTAAACCCAAAACCCTAAACTTAAACCTAAAGTAACTAAATAAATTAAAAAATAAACCTAAACATAAACCTAAACCCTAAGAATGGGCAGAACTTTGACGATAAGAACATCTCTCAGCTCGATCTGTAGATGGAGCGAGCGGATGCGGCGGTTATCATAGTGGTGGTGGGGGATCTGGAGGTGCTGGTGGGTATGGAGGTGGTGGTCAGAGAAGTGGTAGTTATGGAGGTGGGAGGAATGACAGAGGTTATAGCTGTGGTGGTGGCGAATGAGAGATCAGGGATATGATGGTGGATGCCACTACTCGGGTGGCCGTGGTGATCTTGATTGGAACCAGAGAAACTGAAGAACAACCGATCCGATCTACTACTTATGAATTATGTCTTTACAATTAAGACATTTCTAGTTATCTTGGGTTTTTGATTTGCTCTATGCATGCTCATTTTTTTCTATGTCATCGCTTATCGCAACATGGCGCGTTTCTTGGGTGATGAAATCAAAAAGAAGAAATGTTGACTTTGAGTTTGTTCTCTATTAAAAATAAAAATAAAACCACAAACCTCATAAACCCCAAACCCAAAACCCAAAACCCTAAACCCAGCTAAACCTACCACCCTAAGCCATAAACCTAAACACTAAACCCTAAACCTAAACACTAAAACCCTAAATACCCTAAACCCTAAACGATCCTTAAACCCAAACCCTAAACCCTAAACCCTAAATCTACCTAAACCCCAAACCCTATATGCTAAACCCTAAACACCTACACCTAACTAAATAAAACCTAAAAAAAAAATAAATAAAGAAACCTAAACCTAAATAAAATTAAAAAATATAAACTAACCTAAACTAAAACCTAAACCTAAGCCCTCATAAACCTAAACCTAAGCCTAAAATAAAATGATAAATAAAATCTAAATAAAATAAATAAATAAACTAAACTAAAAATAAAATGAACTTAAAGAAAAAACATAAATAAAATAAAATCTAAACATAAATAAAATAAAATAAATATATATAAACTAAATAAAACCTAAACCTAAATACTAAACCTAAAAATAAAACCTAAAATAAAAAAAACTTAAAACTAAAATAAATAAATAAATAAATAAAATAAAATAAACCTAAACGTGAACTAAAATAAACTAAACTAAAATAAATAAAGCCTAAACCTAAACCTAAAAGAAACTAAACCTAAACCTAAACTTAAACTAAATAAAATAATACAAACTAAAAATAATGCTAAACCTAAACTAAAAAATAAAACCTCAAATAAAAACCTAAAACTTACATCTAAAAAAAATAAAATAAAAACCTATACTTAAACCTAAAACTAAAAAAAAATAAAAATAATACTAAATTAAGAAATAAACATAAACCTAAACTTAAACCTAAAATACACTAAAATAAAAACCTAAAATAAATAAATAAACAAAAATAAATAAATGAAGCTAAATAAAAAAAATAAACCTAATTAAAATAAAATAAACTAAAATAAACCTAAATGGGTTTGCTTAATTTAAATAAAAGACCTAAACCCTAAACCCTAAACCTAAACCCTAAAAACCTACCTCCTACACCCTAAATTTCCACACCCAAATCTTAAAAAAACGCTAAACCCTAAACCTAAACTGATTCCAAAAAACTTAAACTCTAAACCTCCCTAACCACTGGGCTAGACTCAGCCAGGCCCTTAACCCTAAACCAAAACCCCACCCACACTATCCTAAACTTAAACCTGGGCCAGACCCCCCCTAAACTAGCCTAAACCCTAAAACCCTAACTAAACCCTGCACCCTAAACCCTCACCCCCCGACCATAAATCCTAAGCCTTAAAACCTACCCAAACCTAAACACTCCTACCTCCACTCCCTACACCTAACAAACCTAAACTAAACTAAAATAAAACCTAAAATAAAATAAAACTTAAGCAATAAATATAAGATAAAATAAACCTAAACTAAAATCTACCTAAACTACATAAAACTAAGCAAAATAAAATAAAATAAAAAATAAAAACTAAAATAAAATAAAATAAAATAAAATAAATAAAAATTAAAAATAAACTATAATAAAATAAATAAAAACAAAAAGTAAACTAAAAAATAAAATGAACTTAAAATTAAAAAACCTAAATAAAATAAAACCTAAATGTAAAATAAAATAAAATAAACTTAGAAAAAATAAAATATAAACTAAATAAAACCTAAAATAAACAATAAACCTAACAATAAAAGTAAAATAAATAGAAAATAAAACCTAAACCCTAAACTAAAAGAAACTAAAACCTAAAACAAAAATAAAATAAACCTAAACCTAAAATAAAATAAAATAAACTAAAATAAATAAAACCTAAACCCAAACCAAAAATAAACTAAACTTAAACCTAAACTAAAAAATAAAACCTAAGATAAAAACCTAAAACCTAAACCTAAAAAAATAAAATAAAAACTTAAACCTAAACATAAAAATAAAACATAAAACTTAGACCTAAAAAATAAAATAAAAAATAAAACTAAACTAAAAAATAAACATAAACCTATACATAAACCTAAAATAAACTAAAATAAATACTAAATAATTAAACTTAAAATAACTAAATTAAGCTAAATGTAAAATAAACCTAAATATAAATATAAAATGACACTCACTTTTGTTTTTTAAAACCCTAAATCCATGCACTATACTAAACCCTAAACCTTAAACCTTCCTAAAATAACACTCCAAACCCTAACCCTAAACCCTTAAACCCTAAATCCTAAACCACTAAACCATACCCTAAACTAACCTAAACCTAAACCCTAAATAAATAAATAAATAAATTTTAAAAAATCCTAACCCTAAACATAAACCCTTTCCCTCCATCTACCCTAAATCCTGTACATACCCTAAACCTTACCACCCCACCCTAAACCCTCCCCAAACCATAAACCCTAAACCCTAAATCATAAACCCCAAAATAAAACTTAAAACCTGGCCTAAATAAAACCTAAAAATAAAATAAATAAAAAATCTTAAACCTAAATAAAATAAAATAAATACTAAAATAAGAACCTAAACTAAAATAGAAACCTAAACTTAAAAATAAAATAAAATAAAAAATAAAAACTAAACTAAAATAAAATAAATAAAAACCTAAACTAAACTAAAATTAAAATAAACTTAAGAATAAAAATCTAAATAAAATAAAAAGTAAACCTAAAATTAAAATATAATAAACCAAAAATAAATTAAAATAAATACTAAATAAAAACCAAAACCTAAAAAATAAACCTAAAAATAAATAAAAAATAAAAACTTAAACCATAAACTAAAAAAAACCAAAACCTAAAATAAACAAAATAAAATATGCCTAAACCTAAATGAAAATAAGCTAAACTAAAATAAATAAACCTAAACCTAAACCTAAAATAAACTTAACCTCAACCCTGACCTAAATAAAATAAAATAAACTAAAAATAAACCTAAACCTAAACTAAAAAAATAAATCCTAAAAATAATCCTAAAATAAAAACCTAAAACCTAATCCTAAAGAATAAAGTGAAAACCTACCACCTAAAATAAAAAAATAAAACCTAGACCTAAAAATAAAATAAAATAAAATAAAATAAAACTAAATTGAAAATTAAACATAAAAAACCTAAACGAAAAAATAAATTAAAATAAAACCTAAACTAAATAAATAAACCTAAAATAAACTAAATAAAATAAAGAAAACCATAAATAAATAAAATAAATGTATACCTACTTGGTTTTCTTTTTTGTTTTTTTAAAACCCTAATCCCTAAACCCTAAATCTAAATCCTAAACCCTAAACCCACTAAACCCTAAACCCTAAAATTAACCCAAACCCTAAACCAAGCTTAAAAAACCTAAAATAAATAAAACTAAAATAAAATAAATAAAAAACCTAAACCAAAATAATATAAATAAAATAAAAAAAATAAAACACAAACAAAACCTAACCTAAACCTAAACTAAACCTAAACAAAATAAAATAAACATTAAAATAAAATAAAACTAAATAAAACCTAAATAAAATAAAATAAAAATAAATTTAAATAAAATAACATAATAAATAAAAAAAATTAAATAAACTAAACTTACTGGTTTACTAAATTTAAAAATAATAAAATAATAAAATAATAAACTAACCTAAACCCTACCCTAAACTAAACCCTAAACCCTAAACCAATAAATCCTAAACCCCTACCTCATTAAAACTAAACCCCAAACTAAACCTAAATACAAACTCCCTAAACCTAACCTCCCTAAACCACCACACCCTAACCCTAAACCCTAAACCCTAATCCCCAAACTCTAAAGCCTAAACCCTAAACCACTTAAAACCAAACTTAAACTAAATAAAACCTAGATAAAATAAATAAATAAACCTAAATCTAAATAAAATAAAATAATTAAAATAAAATAAAACCAAACTAAAACCTAAACCTAAACCTAAAAATAAAATAATATAAAAAATAAAAACCAAACAAATTTAAAATAAATAAAATCCCAAGCCAGCTAAAAAATAAAATAAACCTAAACAAAATAAAAATTAAAAATAAAGATAAAAATTAAACGTAAAAATAAATAAAAAATAAAACCTAAACCATAAACTAAAAAAACAACCTGAACGTAAATAAATAAAATAAAATAAACCTAACCCTACACTAAAATAAAGTAAACTAAAATAAATAAAACCTAAACCGTTACCTAAAATAAACTAAACCAAAACCCTAAACTATATAAAATAAAAATAAATAAATATAAACCTACACCTAAATTAAAAAATAAAAACTAAAAATAAGCCTAAAATAAAAACATAAAACCTAAATATAAAATAATAAAATTAAAACATAAACCTAAACCTAAAAATAAATTAAAATAAATAACCTAATCTAAAATAAATAAACCTAAAATAAATAAAATAAACTAAATAAAAATAATGAAAAAACCATAAATAAATAAAAAATAAACCTAAACCTACGAGTTGTCTTGATTTATTTTAAAAAAGTTCCTAAACCCTAAACCTTAAATCTTAAATATTAAATCCTCAACCTGTAGCCCTAAACCCTAAACCCTAAACCCTAGACCCTAAAAAGCTAAAAACCAAAACCTAAAATAAATAAAACTTAAAATAAAATAAATAAAATACCTAAATAAAAATAATAAATAAATAAAATAAAATAAAAAAACACAAACTAAAACCTAAACCTAACCCAAAACTTAAACCTAAACCTAAACCTAAAATGAAATAAAAAATAAATAAAAACTAAAATGATATATAATAAATAATAACCTAAACTAAACTAAAAAATAATGAACTTAAATAAAATAAAAACTAATCATAAAATAAAATAAATTAAACTAATAAAATAAAATAAAACTAAGTAAAACTTAAATAAAATTAAAATTAAAAATAAAAATAAATAAAAATAAAGAAATAAAATAATGTAAAATAAATAAAAAATAAACTAAATATATATAAACCTACCAGTTTACTTAATTTTAGAAAAATAAATATAATAGAAATAATAAAGAAACCTATCCCTAAACCCTGGACCCTAAAACTAACACTAAACCCTAAACCCAAAACCCAACCCTAAATTCAACCCAAACCCACCTAAATCCTCACCCACCTCAAACCCTAAACCCTAAACCTACAACCCTACCACATCCTAAACCCTAAACCCTAAACCCTAAACCTAAACCATAAACAAAACCAAAGCCTAAACTAAATAAAACCTAATAACAAAATAAATAAAAAACCTAAACCTAAATAAAATAAAATAAACCTAAACCTAACTAAACCTAAATAAAAATCATAAATAAAATCATATGCCAAACTAATAAAATAAACCTAAAATAAAAACCTAAATAAAATAAAATTTTAAAATAAACATAAAATTAAACTTAAAATAAATAAAATAAACCTAAACCATAAACAAAAATAACCTAATCCTAAATAAATAAAATAAAATAAACCTAACCCTACACTAAAATAACTAAACTAAAATAAAGAAAACCTAAACATATACCTAAAATAAACTAAAAAAAACCCTAAACTATATAAAATAAAAAACTAAATATAAAATAAACTAAACTTAAAATTAAACCTAAATGCCTAAATTAAAATCTTAAACCTAAACCTAAAAATAAAATAAAACCTAAACCTAAACCTAAAATTAAAATAACACCTAAATCTAAATAAATAAAATAAAATAAAACTAAACTAAAAATAAACATAAACCAAAACCTAAACATAAAAATAAACTAAAATAAAGAACCCAACCTAAAATAAATAAACCTAAAATAAATAACATAAAATAAATAAAATAGAAAATAAACCTAAATAAAATACAAAATAAATTAAAATAAATAAAAAATAATCTAAATAAACCTATATCATTTTCTTAATTTAAAAAAACTTAAACCTAAACCCTAAATCCTAACCACCTAAACCTACTATAATCATACACTAAACTAACCATCCTTAAACATCATAAACCCTAAATAAAAAAAAAACTATCTTTCCCCAAACCCTACCCTAAAAAGATCCTAAACTGACCCTAAATGTACAACTGAGCCAAAACCCAAACCCTAACCCCAAACCCAGGCCCTAAAACCAAGTTAAACTCTAAACCCCACCATAAACCCTAAACCCTAACTTATAACCCTAAATAGCCTTAAACCCCTCCTAAATCCTCCCTAACCCAAACATAAACTTAAACAAACTTAAAAATAAAATATATAAAAATCTAAACCTAAATAAAATAAAATAAAATAAAAATCTAAACTAAAACCTAAACTTAAACCTAACCCTAAACATAAACCTAAAAATAAAATAAAATAAAAAATAAAACTAAAATGAAATAAAATAAATAAATACCTAAACTAAAATAAAATAAACTTAAAATAAAAACCTAAACATTAAATAAATATAAAATAAAATAAAATAAATACTAAATAAAACCTAAACTTAAAAATAAATATAAAAATAAATAAAAAATAAAACCTAAACCCTAAACTTAAAAAAGAAACCTAAACCAAAATAAACTAAATAAAATAAATAAAACCTAAAATAAACTAAACCTAACCCAAGAATGAGATCCGATCTGCTTATGGAACTATGTCTTTATAGTAGAGATGGTTGTAGTTATCTAAGGTTTTTGATTTGGCCTATGTGTGCTCAATTTTTATCTATGTCGTCATTGTCATAGAAAACTTGGTGTGTTACTTGGTTGATGAAATCAAGAAGAAATGTTGAATCTAAATTTGTTCTCCATTAAAAAAAAACCCTAAATCCTAAACTAAAACCTGAACCCTAAACCTAAAACCTAAACCATAAACCTTCACCCATAAACCCTAAAAACCCTAAACCATAAGCCCAAAACCCTAAACCTTAAACCCTAGAAGCATAAAACCCAAACCCTAAACCCTAAAACCTAAATCCAAACCCCTCAACCCTAAACCCTAAACCCTAAACCCCCACCAAACTACCCTAAACCTAAACCCTACCCCACCTAAAAGCTAAAACCTAAACCTAAACTAAATAAAACCTAAAAAATAAATATAAAACCTAAACAAAAATATAAACTAAACTTAAACCTAAACTAAACTAAAAAATAAAATAAATAATAAAATTAATTAAAATAAATAAAACCTTAACTAAACTAAAAAAATCCTAAATGATAAAACTAAACCTAAAATAAAATAAAATAAAATAAAACTAAAAAACTAAACCTAAAAATAAATTAAAAATAATACATACCCTAAACTAAAAAATACCTAAACCTAAAATAAAAATAAAATAAAACTAAACCTAAAATTAAATAAACCAAACTAAAATAAATAAAACCTAAACCTAAACCTAAAATAAATTAAACATAAACCTAAACCTAAAGTAAATAAATAAAATAAAATAAAATTAAGCTTAAACCTAAAGTAAAAAAATAAAAGCTATAAATAAACTTAAAATAAAAAACTAAAACTTAAACCTAAGAAAAAAAAATAAAAACATAAACTTAAGAAAAATATAAATAAAACTAAACTAAAAAATAAACCTAAAACTAAACCTAAACATAAAAAATAAAATAAAAATAAAACTAAACTAAAAAATAAACCTGAAACTAAATCTAAACTTAAAAAATAAACTAAAATCAAAATCCTAAACTAAAATAAATAAATCTAAAATAAATAAACTTGACTAAATAAAAAATAAACCTAAATAAAAATAAGATAAAAATAAACTAAATAAACCAAACCCTACCAGTTTACTTAATTTAAAAAATAAAATAATAAAAATAATAAAAAAACCTTTACCCTAATCCCTAAACCCTAAACCTTGAACCCTAAACCTATAACCGTAAATCCTAAACCTAAAACCCTATAACCCTAAACCATAAACCTAAACCCTTAATCTTAAAACCCTAAACCCTAAACCCTAAATCCCAAAGCCTAAACCCTAAACCCCAAACCCTAAACCCTAAACCCTAAAAACCTAAAAATCTAAACCTAAGCAAAATAAAAAGATTTCAGCTATAAATGATTAGCTTGAATTTCTCTAATATAGATAAAAATTGTATGAGCTTTATATGCCATAGTAAACTATCTCTCAAGTTTCATAGAGATGCTAAAGGGTAGCTTTCCATTCATGGACAAATGAAGAATGAATCTACTTAAGTTCAGACACCTAAGTGTCCATTTGTGAGCAATCCTCTTCTATAGCTTAGATAGCCTATTTAATAAAAGAACTCATCTCTAATCGATATTGTCTTCTTATCTGCAGCTCTTTCAATTTAGCAGATATGTTGAGGAGCTAAATTTGTGCTTTAAAAAGCTCTCTTTAGTAGGATTTCAATGCTTTGAGAGTGTGCTCGAGATGTTGGCAAATTTGGGAGACTTGATGCGAAGTATTGCTGAATGAGATTTTTACAATAGTGATTGTAACTAACAAAATCTCTTGATAAGTAGTGCGTAACTAGAATAATTCAAACTTAATATCTCTACACGGGGATTTCCAAAACTATAGCTCTCCTACTTTGAGACTCAACGTGGCAACATAATGTAACAAATAATTCGCTTAAAAAAAAGTAAGAAAGCTCAAGTAAAACTCCTAAGTCAATGCTTAGAAAGAGGCGGCATAGTGTTGTGAGAGATTTAGGACACTCACAAATTTTTTCTGAGATCTATAATATGATTTAAGAGAATTTTTGGATCCCAACATAGTATCAATCATCTTTTCTATTTTTCTTTTATTGGTAGAAGTGTTACTTCATTTAGATGTACTCATTTGAATTTGATTTAATGGTGGAAAGAATAATTCCTACATTTGATGACATTCTTTTAGGTGCAAAAATTTTTGATGTTATTTAAAATCTAAAGTTTGTTAAAAAGCCACATGCAAATTCATTTTATGTAAAACTTTAAACAATTGATCTTTGTAGGATAAAGACAAGTATTTTTTTAACAATAATTTCATTTCAACCATGTAATAACTTGTTCTAATTCCAATCTTTCGAGCTCTCTATTTCTACCTAGTAGATTTTTGTTTAGAAGTATGTTCTACTTTAATAAATCCCAATCCTCAAGGCTCACCAAACCCTAAACACTAAACTAACCCAAAACCCTAAAACTAACCATAAACCCAAAACTCTAAACCATAAACCTACAACCCTAAACCCTAAACCATAAACCCTAAAACCCTAAACCCTAAACCTTAAACCCTACCACTAAACCTCTATAAACCCCAACCCTAAACTCTCCTAAATCCTAAAACCATAAACCCTAAAACCCTCTCCCTCCCTAAACCATACCCTACCTACACCTACCAAACACACCCAAATACCCACCACTCCCTAATTACTCACCCTCCATCCTAAATGATCTCCTAAACCAAAATCCCAAACTCCCTACCAAGCTAACCACCTCTGTCCCTGGGCCATAAACCCAACCACTAAAACCATCTAAACCCTATACTAAACCCTAAACTTACCTGACCACACCCTAAACCCTAAACCCTAAACCCATCCTAAACCCTAAACCCTGGGCCCCTAAACCCTAAATCCAAAAATACCAAACCTAAACATAAAACCTAAAATAAAATAAATAAAACTAAACATAAATAATAATAAAATAAAATAAACACTTAAACCTAAACATAAACCTAAAATAAAATAAAACTAAAATAAAATAAATAAAACCTAAACTAAACTAAATAAAATAAAATAAACTTAAGAATAAAACCTAAATAAAATAAAACTAAAGAAATAAAATAAAATAAAATAAAATAAAACCTAAATAAAACCAAACCCAAAATAAAACTAAAAATAAAACCTAAAAATAAAGAAAAAATAAAACCTAAATCCTGAACTAAAAAACCTAAACCTAAAATAAAAATAAAATAAATATAAATCTAAGCTAAAATAAATAAAACCTAAACCTAAATTAAAGTAAACCTAAACTAAATAAAATAAAATAAACTTAAAATAAACCTAAACTTAAACTAAAAAAAAATACCTCAAAATAAACCTAAAATGAAAACTTAAAACCTAAACCTAAAAAAATAAAATAAAAACCTAAACTTAAACCTAAAAACAAAAAGTAAAATCTAATCCTAAAAAATAAAATAAAAATTAAACTCAGGTAAAAAATAAACCTAAACCTAAACATAAACATAAAAATTAAACTAAAATAAAAAACCTAAACTAAAATAAATAAACCTAAAATAAATATACTAAACTAAATATAAATAAAAATTAAACAAATATACTAAAAAACAAAAACCTATCGATTTATTTAAATTTAAAAAAAACCAAAACTAAACTTTAAACCCTAAGCCCAAGGATAAACCCTAAACCCTAAACCATAAACCAGAAACCATTAACCAAACCCCAAACCCTAAACCTAAATGTCAAGTAACTAAAAAAATTTTAAAATAAACCTAAACCGAAAAACCTAATAAACCTAAACCTAATCCTAAACCCTAAGAATGGGTAGAACCTTAACGGCAGGAACATCACCATCAAGGAGGCTTAGTCTAGATTTGGCGGTGGAGGTGAAGGCAGAGGTGGTGGTTGTCATAGTGGTGGTGGGGGATCTGGAGGTGGTGGTTTGAGCAACGGAGGTTATAGTTGTGGTGGTAGCAGAGGGAGAAATAGGGGATATGATGATGGATCCCACTATTTGAGAGGCCAGGGTGGTTCTGATGGGAACTAGAGAAACTGAAGAATGGCCGATCCGATCTGCTGCTTATGGAACTATGTCTTTACAATAGAGACAATTCTAGCTATCTAGGGTTTTTGATTTCCTCTATGCGTGCTCATTTTTATCTATGTCGTCACTTGTGTCTTAGAAAACTTGGTGTGTTACTTGGTTGATGAAATAGAAATGAAGAAATGTTGAATCTGAATTTTTTCTCTGCTAAAAAAAAAACCAAAAACTCTAAACCCTAAACTAAAAGTTGAACATTAAACTGAAAACCTCAACCCTAAACTCTAAACCCTAAACCCTAAAAACCCAAAACCCTAAACTCTAAACCCTAAACCCTAAAACCTAAAACATAAACCCTAAACCCTAAACCTCCCCACCCCATAACAACCCTCAAACTAACCTCCCTAAATAATCCTAAACCATGCTAAAACCTAAACTAAATAAAATAAAACCTAAAAATAAAATAAATAAAAAAACCTAAATGAAAATAACATAACAAAATAAAATAAAATAAAAACATAAACTAAAACTAAACCTAATCCCAAAAAGAAAAAAAACTAAACTAAAATAAAATAAAGAATAACCTAAACTAAACTAAAAACTAAAAAACCTAAATAAAATAAAAACTAAAACAAAAATAAAAATAAAATAAAATGAAAACTAAATAAAAACCTAAACCTAAAAATAAATATAAAATAAAACCTAAACCCTTAACTAAAAAAACCTAACCCTAAAAAAAATTAAATAAAACTAAACCTAAACTAAAATATATAAACTAAAACAAATAAAACCTAAATCTAAACCTAAACTAAACTAAACTAAACCTAAACCTAATAAAAAAAATAAAATAAACTAAAAATAAACCTAAACATAAACAAAAATATAAAACCTAAAAATAAACCTAAAATAAAAACCTAAAACCTAAATAAGTAAAATAAAATAAAAACCTATATCTAAACCTAAAATAAAAATAAACTTAAACTTAAAAAATAAAATAAAATAATACTAAATTAAATGATACTACCTAAACTTAACCTAAATAAACTAAAATAAAACCCAAAATAAATAAACTAAACTTAATAAAATAAAATAAACCAAAGTGAAAATAAAATAAACTAAAATAAAAATAAACTAAATAAACCTACCTACTGGTTTGCTTGCTTTAAAAATAAAAAGACCCCTAACTGACCCCACACCCTCCACCCACACCCTACCATGACCTAAATCCTAAACCCTAAACCTCTTCCCTAAACCCTGACCCTAAACCCTTCCAAAACCTGCACCTTACTCACCCTCCCACCACACCCCAAACCCCAAACCTAAACCACCCCACTAAACCCTAAACCCTAAACCACTAAAGCTGACCCTAAACTTTCCACAACCTAAACTATCCTAAATAAATTAAAATAAACCTAAAATAAAATAGATAAACTAAATAAGCTAAAATATTCTTTAAATAAAATAAAAAAAATAAAACCTAAACTATAAAACCTAAACCTAAAAAATAAAATAATCAAAATAAATTTAACACCTAAACTAAAATAAACTAAATTAAATAAATACCTAACATAAACCTAAACTAAATCTAAACTAAATATAATAAAATAAACAGAAAATAAACCTAACCTAAACTAAAAATTATAACCTAAAATTAAATCTAAAATAAAAACTTTTAACCTAAACCTAAAAAATAAAATTAAAACCTAAACATAATCCTACAAATATAAAATAAAACCTAAACAAAAAAATAAAATAGAACTAAACATAAAAATAAACCTAAACCTGAACCTAAAAAGATAAAATAAAATAAAAAAAAGTAAAATTAATAAGCCTAAAATAAATAAACTAAACTAAATAAAAATAAAAAATAAAATAAACTAAATAAACCTAAACTAGTATACATAATTAAAAAATAAAAAAATAAAATATAAAAAAATAAATAAATCAAAACCTAACCATATAAACCCTAAACCCTTAAACCTAAAGCATAAACCCCAAACCTAAACCAAAACCTAAAAATAAAAAATAAAAATAAAACATAAACCTAAAAAATTTAAAATAAAACTAAACTAAAAAAACATAAATGAAAACCTGAACCTAAAAAATAAACTGAAATAAAAAAAACATAAACTAAAATAAATAAACCAAAAATAAATAAACTAAACTAAATAAAAAAAACTAAACATAAATAATAATTAAATAATATAAAATAAATAAATAAAAACTAAATAAACTAAAAAACCTAAACATACTAGTTTACTTAAAATTTTTTCTTAAAAAACTAAACCTAAAATAAACCTATCTACCATAAACCCTACCCTAAACCTAAAACTAACTTAAACTTACTAAACCCTAAACCCTAAACCCTAAAACCTAAACCCCAAACCCTAAACCCTAAAAACCTAAAAATCTAAACCTTAATTAAATAAAACCTAAAAATAAAATAAATAAATAAAACTTAAACCTAAATAAAATAAACTAAACCTAAATGAAAAAAAAATAAAATTAAAATAAAAAACTAAACCTAAACTAATAAACTAAACTATAAATAAAATAAATAAATAAATCTATAATAAATAAACATAAAACTAAACCTAAAGATAAACTAAATAAAACCTAAACCTAAACTAAATTAAAAATAAACTAAAAACCTAAACCTAAACTAAAATAAAAAAAAATAAACCTAAAACCTAAACCTAAAAAAATAAAATAGAATCCTAAACCTAAACATAAAAATAAAAAATAAAACCTAAACATAAAAAATAAAATAAAAATAAAACTAAACTGAAAAGTAAACATAAACCTAAACCTAAACTTAAAAAATAAAATAAAATAAAAAACCCAAACTTAAATAAATAAACTAAACTAAATAAAAATAAAAATAAAAAATAAAAAATACTAAAATAAATAAAACATATAATAAATAAACTAAATAAACATAAATCTATTGGTTTACTTAAATTAAATAAACCTTAAATCATAATCCCTAAACACTAAACCCTAAAATCCTAAACCCTAAACCCTAAACCCTAAACCCTAAACCCTAGACCTATAACCATGAACCCTAAACCCTAAACCCTAAAAGACCTTGCCTCCTAAACTAATCCTAACCCTAACTAAATCTAAACCTAAACACTAAACCTTATACCCTAAATAACACTAAAAATATCTGATCACTACCTAATCCCTAAACCACTAAACCCACCTAATCCCTAAACTCCTAAACTCCTAAACCTTCAAAACACTAAACCCTTAAACCTCTAAATCCCTAAACTCTAAACCCTAAAATTCACTAACTCCTATCCCTAAACTCCTTAAACCTAAAATCTTAAACTTAAACCTTAAATCTAACCTTTAAACTATAAAACCTAAACCTAAACTATAAATCAACTTAAACCTTAAACTCTAATCCTAAACTATAACTTATTTCTAAACCTGTTAACCTTAAATCCCTAAACTTAAACTAAAAACCTAAAGCTAAATACTAAACCTTAAACCTAAACCTAAACCCTAACTAAACCTTAAACCTAAACCTAAACCTAAAAATATAAATCAAACCCAAACTTAAACCCTAAAAACCCTAAACCCTAAATCATAAACCCTAAACTAACCCTAAACCTTAAACCCTAATTGTAACCCTAACCTTAAATGCTAAAGTTTAAACCCTAAACCTTAAAACTTTATATTATTGTGGCTATTCGCCACCTTGATGTTTGATCAGATTTTTTCTAGTTACTTTGGTTGTCCTTTCTCTTGTTTTGCTCCTACCGCTAAGAGGAGTTGTGACCTTAAGGGCTCTTTATTTTTTGGTTGTAGCTTGAGAACTATTTTCTGCTATCTATCCTTTCTTATTCCTAGATGAGTGTAATGTTGGATGCTTCTGATTGTTATATCTTATGAATATGGGTGTGCCTCCGATACCGAGGTTCTATTTTTCTTTGTGTTCTAAACTGAAGGTCAAAACTATTGGTTGGATGTTTTTTGGACTTGGCTGATGATGAATCTATTAGGGTTCTTATTTGAGATTGTCTCTGGTTGTTGGATTATTTATGATCCTAAAGGGATCTTACTTTTTTTTTATTTTGGCTGCTATATCTAGCTGTTTAAACTAGATTTTAATGTCCTTGGATTTGGATTGGTGGTTGTTGTCTAAGACTTTCCCTTGGGATTTTTTTAATGTTTTATGATTGGATGACTCTTTCTGTCTTTCATCATGATGGCTCTAAGTCTATTGATTTGAATTCTTGGCAGTCTTGGTGGCTTGCAGGGTGAACTGCCATGCTGGCTGCCTGGACTGGGTGCTCTAGCTAGCTGGTTTGGTCAAAAGAGTATTTACTTTGTGATAATATTCCTGATCTATTTGAGTTGTTGTTTAGAATCGGTTACTTACTTTCCCATTCATCTTTTCTAGTTTCTACCTTCTAGGATTTTCATTTCTAGACTGAGGCTGAGCTTCTTCCCTTTCCTGTTTTAATGGTTTCCTTACTTCCTGACATTCTTGATGTTAGTCTTACTGTTCCTCTAGATATTATTATTTTTAGCTTTTTACATGTTCGTTTAATGAATGACCTTATCAACTAAGGTCATCCTTTTTTCTTTTATTTGGTCTCTATTTAGTCCTTTTTTCTATATTGTGAGGTTTGCTCCTAGCAACTATGTTAGCAATTCTTGGTGGTAGCTTTGGTGGTGCTCCTTCTTTTTTAATGCTTTCCTGGGTTATCCTTATCCGCTTTTTGAGTTTAACATATGATCACTGGTGTTTTGGTTATATTTACTATTTGAAGTTTTATGCAGGTTTGTGTGATGATCGTCATTAGATATGGTCTACAAGAGGTATGTCAATGATGGCATTGATCTTCCCACCTTCTTTTATTGGTAGTGCTATATGTAATTGCAACCCTTCACTTGAAGTTTGGATGCTTACATATGGTGCTGCTCCTTAAGATGATTATAATTTTTCCTGAGCCTTTTTTGCATCATTTTACTTCTTTTTGCTCTTGTATTTTATGCTTAATTAACTATTTCATTATTTATGCTCATCCCTATACAAGCTTATTGCAAATCAATGGTACAGGTTGGGAAACTTTTGCTCCTTGATTGTGCTAGTTTCAAAAGGAGCAGAAGTTTGTCGCATTTCAAGGATTATTTTGGTGGATCTCTATTTCTTTTTATTAGCATACTTTCATTATTATATTAGCTCTTATCTCCTTAGACTTTTGTAGCTCTTGAGCATTTGCTTAGAGATTTTCTAAGGACTTTAAACCTTTTCTTTGTAGCAAAATTTTTCTAATTTCCCAAAAAAACACCCTAAACCCTAAACTAACCTTAAATCCTAAATCCTGAACTCTAAACCATAAACTAACCCCAAACCCTAAAAAACACTAAAGCCTACACCTTAAATCATAAACCAACCCTAAACCCTAAAAACCCTAAACCGTAAAGCCTAAACACTAAGCCCTAAACCCTAAACCCTAAACTATAAACCCAAATGCTAAACCCTAAAACCCAAAAACCTAAAACCCTAAATCCTAAACTCTAAACCCTAAACCTAGAACCCTAAACCCTAAATCCTGAAAACTTAAAAACCTAAACCTAAACTAAATAAAACCTAAAAATAAAATAAATACAAAAACCTAAACCAAAATAAAATAAAATAATAAAATAAAACTAAAAGATAAACTTAAACCTAAACCTAAACCTAAACCTAAAAAATAAAATAAAATAAAAAAATAAATAAACTAAAATAAAATAAACAAAAACCTAAACTAAACTAAAAAAATAAAATAAACCTAAGAATAAAAAACCTAATATAATAAAACTAAATGTAAAATAAAATAAAATAAAATAAAACTAAATAAAAACCTAAACCTAAAAAAAAAAACTAAAAAATAAAACTAAAAATAAAACCTAAAAAATAAATAAACATAAAACAACCCTAAACTAAAAAATAAACCTAAACCTAAAATAAAAATAAAATAAATCCAAACCTAAACTAAAATAAACAAAACTAAAATTCATAAAACTAAACCTAAACCTAAAATAAATTAAACCTAAACCTAAACTAAATAAAATAAAATAAATTAAAAATAATCATAAACCTAAACTAATAAAATAAAACCTCAAAATAAACCTAAAATAAAATCTTAAAACTTAAACCAAAAATAAAAAATAAAATAAAAACCTAAACCTAAACCTATAAATAAAAAATAAAACCTAATCCTAAAAAATAAAATAAAAATAAAATTCAACTTAAAAAGAAACTTAAACTTTGAAAATAAATTAAAATACAAAACCTAAGTTAAAATAAATAAGCCTACAATAAATAAACTAAACTAAATAAAAATAAAAAATAAACCTAAATAAAAATAAAAATAATGTAAACTAAAATAAATAAAAAATAAACTAAATATACTAAAAAAAACCCCAAACTATCGATTTTTTAAATTTTTTTAAAAAAAAACCTTAAATCCTAAACCCTAACCCTAAACCCCAAACCGTAAACCCTAACCCTAAACCCTAATCCATAAAATCATAAACCCTAAAACCCTAAACAATAAATCATAACCCTAAACCCTAAACCCTATCCTTAAACCCCAAACCCTAAACCTAAAGGTAAAGTAACAAAATAAATTAAAAAATAAACTTAAGCCATAAAACCTAGTAAACCTAAACCTAATCCTAAACCCTAAGAATGGGTAGAACCTTGACAACAGAACACCGCCAACTTGGCTCCCTAGATTTGGTGGAGGTAAGACAGGGCGATTGTCATAGTGGTGGTGGGGGATCCGGAGGGGTGGATATGGAGGTGATGGTCAGGGTGGTTATGGAGGCAGAGAGCCTGAGGAGGTTACATCCATGGTGATTGGTGGAGGGAGAAATAGGGGATATGATGGTGGATCCCGCTACTTCAGAGGTCGGGGTGGTTCTGATGGGTACTAGAGAAACTGAAGAAAAGTCGATCCGATCTGTAGCTTATGGAATTGTGTCTTTATAGTAGAGATAGTTCTAGTTATCTAAGGATTCTGATTTCCTCTATGCATGCTCAATTTTTCTCTATGTCATCTCTTATGTCTTAGAAAACTTAGTGTGTTACTTGGTTGACGAAATTCAAAAGAAAAAATATTGAATCAAAATTTATTCTCTATTATATAAAGAAAAAAAACCAAAAATCCTACACCTTAAACTAAAAGTTGAACCTTAAACCTAAAACCTCAACCCTAAACTCCAAACCCTAAACCCTAAAAACCCTAAACACTAAACCCTAAACCCTAAAACCCTAAACCCTAAATCGTAAACCCAAAACCTAAACCCTAAACCCCACACCTAAAACCCTAAACCCTAAACCCTAAACCCTAAACTAAATAAAACCTAAAAATAAAATAAATAAAAAAACCTAAATCAAAATAAAATAATAAAATAAAATAAATGAAAAACATAAACTAAAATTGAAACCTAAACCTAAACCAAAAAAGAAAAAAAATTAAACTAAAATAAAATAAATAAAAACCTAAACAAAACTAAAAAAATAAAAACCTAAAAAAAATAAAAACTAAACCTAAAATAAAAATAAAATAAAATAAAATTAAATAAAAACTTAAACCTAAAAAATAAACCTAAACAATAAATATAAAATAAAAACTAAACCCTTAACTAAAAAAAAACCAAACCCTAAAATAAAATTTAAATAAAACTAAATCTAAACTTAAAGAAACTAAACTAAAATAAATAAAACCTAAACCAAACCCTAAAATAAATTATACCTAAACCTAAACCTAAACCTAAACAAAATAAAATAAAATAAAATAATAATACACCTAAACCTAAACTTAAAAAATAAAACCAAAAATAAACCTAAAATAAAAACCTAAACCAAAAAAAAATAAAACTTAAACTTAAAAAATAAAATAACAATAATACAAAAAAATATTTAAACTTAAACTTAAAACTAAAATAAAAACCTAAACTAAAATAAATTAACCTAAAATAAATAAACTAAACTTAATAAAAATAAAAATAAACCAAAGCAGAAAATAAAATAAAATAAAGAAAATAAAATAAATAAATAAACTAAATAAACCTAAACACTAATTAACTTTAAAAAATAAAATAATAATAAACCCTAAACCTTAAACAATAAACCTTAAACTCCAAACCCTAAAACCTTAAACCCTAAACCCTAAACTAAAACTATAAATAAACTAAACCTAAACCCAAAACACTAAACCCTAAACCCTAAACTCCTAAAACTAAACTAACCTAGCTCCTAAACCCTAAACCTCAAACCTACTAAACTAAACCACTAAACCTAAACCTAAATAAAACTTAAACCTTAAACCCTAAACAAACTCTAAACCTTGCTAACCCTAACCCTAAAACTAAACCCTAAACCTAAAACCCTAAAACCCAACCCTAAACCCTAAACCATAAAACCCTGAACCCTAAAACCTTAAACACTAAACCTTAAACCCTAAACCCTAAAAACCTAAAAACCTAAACCTAAACAAAAGAAAAACATAAAAATGAAAAATAAAACCTAAACCTAAAATATAAAATTAAAATAAAATAAACTTATAAATAAACATAAACTGAAACCTAAAGCTAAAAAATAAATTAAATAATAAACATAAAGTCAAATAAATAAATAAAACTAAATAAAATTTAAAAATAAACTTAATTAAAAATAAAAAATAAAATAAAATAAAATAAATAAAATAATACTAAATAAACTTAAACCTAATGGTTTACTAAATTTTAAAAAAAATCTTAAACCCTAAACCCTAAACTTAAACCCAAAACCTGCAACCATAGACCGAAAACCCTCGAAAACCCTAAAACCATAAGCCAAGCCTAAACCCTAAACCCTTAATCCTAACCCCCTAACCTAACCTAAACCCTAAGCTTAAAACCTAAACCTTAAACCCTAACTAAACTAACCCCTAAACTAAAACCCTAAACACTAAAGCCTAAACCCTAAACCTTAAACCCTAAGCTAACCCTAAACTATAAAGCCTAAACACTAAATCTTAAACCTAAAACTCTAAACCCTAAAAACAAAACCCTAAATCCTAAAACTATAACCTTAGACCCTAAACACGAAACCCTAAACCCTAAACCTTAAACCCTAAAAACCTAAAAACCTAAACCTAAACTAAATAAAACCTTAAAAATAAAATAAATAAATAAACCTAAACCTAAATAAAATATGAAAATAAAATAAAATGAAAACCTAAATTAAAACTTAAACCAAAACCTAAAAATAAAATAAAATAAAAGAATAAATATAAACTAAAATAAAATAAATAAAAACCTAAACTAAAAAAAATAACAAACCTAAGGTTAAAAACCTAAATAAAATAAAAACTAAAGATAAAATAAAAATAAAATAAACCTAAAATAAAATAAATTAAAAACCAAGTTAAATCCTAAACCTAAAAAATATACCTAAAAATAAAACCTAAAAATAAATAGAAAGTAAAACCTAAACTATAAACTAAAAAATATTAAACATAAAATAAAAATAAAATAAATAACATAAAATAAACCTAAACCTAAATGATAATAAACTAAATTAATAAAATAAAACATAAACCTAAACTTAAAATAAACTAAACCTAAACCTAAACCTAAACTAAGTAAAATTAAATAAAATAAAAATAAACATAAACCTAACCTAAAAAATAATACCTAAAACTAAACCTAAAATAAAAAACCTAAAACCTAAACCTAAATAAATAAAATAAAAACTTAAACCTAAAAAATAAAATAAAAATAAAACTAATTAAAAAAAATCAACCTAAACCTAAACCTGAACCTAAAAAATAATATAAAATAAAAAACCTAAACTAAAATAAATAAACCTAAAATAAATAAACTAAACTAAATAAAAATAAAAAATATAATCAATTAAAATAAATAAAAAATAAACTAAATAAACCAAAACCTACTAGTATACTTATTTTTAAAAAAATAAAAAATAAAAACTAAAAAATAAAAAAACCCTAACCCTAAGCCCTAAACCCTAAAACTAACCCTAAACCTAAACCCTAAACCCCAAACCTAAACCTAAACCTAAACCTAAAAAAAAAAATAAAACCTAAACCTAAAAAATAAAATAAAAATAAAACTAAACTAAAAAATAAACATAAACAAAAACCTAAACTTAGAAAATACAAAATATAAAAATCCTAAACTAAAATAAATAAACCAAACTAAATAAAAATAAAAAACTGATAAAAATGAAAAATAAATAATCAAAATTAATTAAAAATAAGCTAAATAAACTAAATAAACCTAAACCTACTTGTTTACTTAAATTTTTTTTAAAAAAAAACTCCTAAATTCTAAACCCTAAACCTTAAACCGTAAACCCTAAAACTATCCCTAAACCCTAAACTTACAACCCTAAGCCTTAAACCCTAAACCCTAAATTAACCCTATACCCTAAACCTCAAACCCTAAACCCTAAACCCTAAAAACTGAAAAACCTAAAAATAAAATAAATAAAAAAACTTAAACCTAAACAAAAATAAAATAAAATAAAATAAAAACCTAAACCCTAAACTAAAAAAAAAAGCTAAACCTAAAATAAAAAAAAAAAAAAAACCTATACCTAAACTACAAAAAATAAAACATAAACCTAAACCTAAAATAAACTAAACCTAAACCTAATCCTATGCTAAATAAAACAAAAAAACCAAAAAAACCTAAACCTAAACTAAAAATAAAACCTAAAAATCAACTTAATTAACATGCTAATATTTGATTTAATTACATTTCTTAGATTATCCCACAAAATTAACTTAATTACATATTCTTAAATTAAATCAATTCACTAATGGGTTTAAAATAACAAGTTAATGATTTCTCTTGTCTGCTTTAAATCAAATCACATCTAAAACTTAATTAATAATGAAGCTTTGGTTTGATTTAAATAATCTTATTTGATTTGATTTTTTTTTAAGAATTAGTTTGGTTGAATGAATCACATGCTAATATTTGATTGTCCTCTTTCCAATCATGTTAAATTTGGTATGTCATTTGAATTCATGCATCCATCTTTTCAAAATCAACTAAAATAAAATGGATTTCTTTTATGTAACACTAAATCTTGCATGTGTTGATTGAATTTAATATATGCATGGCTATTATAACTATTAAAACCAAATGTATTTTTCAAAAGCTTATAAATGAATAATAATATGTGTTATGATGCCAGTTATAAATACATAAGAAATGCATGTGCTTATAGCTTAAGTGTATGAATGTTGAGTTTTCTTTCCTCTATTAATGTGTTGATTTATATAAGATTTAATGGTAATGGGTATGTACTCTGGACATCCCGCGAACACGAGGCTTTAGCTAGCCCCAAGGAGGTCATTTCATTACCTCATTTCCTTGGTTTAATAATGGCACGTACCCATTTGATTTCATTCTTATGTATTTCAATAATAGAATTTGGATAAAGGTTTAAATCGTATATATAAATGATTCAATCAAAAAAAATATACAATCTTTGCATGATTTTCTTTCCCTCATTCATGTATACATCCATGTGTGTCAAAGAAAAGTAAGTGTATAGTCTGGATATCTCAAGAATACCAGGCATTAGTTAGCCCCAAGGAGGTCATTTGATTACCTCACTTCCTTGGTTTAATAATGACACGTACTTTCCTATATCTTTGTACATGTATATGTATATGTGATTAGTAAATGAAATTCCCATTTTACATTAAAATTGCATGCATTCATAATTGGCTAAGTGGCTGAATTAACTAGCTATATAATTTTGAGCTTACTTCCTATGTTTATGTATAATTTACATATATTTGAATGAAAATGAGTATATAGTCTAGACATCCCGAGAATACTGCTTTAGCTCCAAGGAGGTCATTTGATCACCTCACTTCCCTAGTTTAACAATGCCACATGCCTATTTAATTTCATTCTTTTGTCCTTTTTGTATAGGAATTTAGACAATGTTTTAAATTAATATGTTTAAATAATTTAATCAAATAAAATATATATTCTAAATATACACATACATTCATCATTTAAATGTGCTAAAATATATTGCATGTATAGATACACTTAAGATTAAATCATATGCATGTTACATGTGATGGAAAGGAATGATTTAATATATGTCATGTGGTAGTAATTTGATTAAATTAAACTTAAGATGCATTTCATTTTGAATAGAATTATTTAAAGTGAACCTAAGCTTAAGATTTATTAAATCATTTAATAAGCCATTTGTTAAAGAGAACTAAATCAAATTAATATACTTTAGAATGTGACTTAAGGTAGGGAAGAAAGAGGGCAATCCTCTTTTACTCTCTTTATAACACTTAGTTGCTAAGTGTAATCAAATGAAATAAAAGAAAACACAAGTTAAAATTCTCAAATCAAATTAACTACTTCAAGTGAAATCAACCTTTCATGTTAAATTGAATCCTTCCACACTTTGAAAATACAACACTAATGCCTGACAAGATGAAACACACAAGCCTTAATATACACAATAGAATTAAGTCACCACATTAAATCATATGCATGTTACATGTGATGTGTGTTTTGTTTTATGATGTACTATTTTAGATTGGATGTTAGGGTATATGCTTTGCAGAATGGATGTTAGGCCAATATTAGCTTAATCATGATTTCTGTATGGGATTATGCTTAAGGGATCTTAAAAAATAAATGTGAATGCTTTTTAAGTTGTTTAAATCCTTAAGCATAATCCGTTATAGTGGGCTTAGTTACCCATGTGTAAGTGCTAAGTCCAAATTATAAATATAATTGCTTGGGATTATATGTATATTTAGCTAACCTTTATTTGTAGGTGTAGTTAGATTTAATTTTCCCACATAAATGTAATTTTACAATAGGAATTAGATTAGTGCATCAAGGATGAGAAAGGCAAGAAGGTTTTGTTTGAGTGCCCTATGATGCATTTGAAGCAAGCACCATCTGAATCAAAGAAGGAACCAAATCAGAAATGGAGATACAAAGAAAGAAGGCTGCCATAGCATTTAATACAATTATAATTATTCTTTCATACTCGCGGTTGTATAAGGGTAGAACTTGACTACCCATATTTTCTTTCGTAATGATCTAATACCATCTTTTTTATTCTTTATGATAGTTTATATAATTGTTTGATGTTATGTTTATATATGCATCGTGATGGCATGCTTTTTTATAGTTTAAATGATTGATGGTTTAATGTGTGGATTGGATACGATTAAGATCTTAGGATAAAATAACTTTTTTACCCAACTAATCACTCATAATTATATTTTAAATAACTCATAACCTCATTATAAAGGCTAAAACATAAATAATTAGGATGAGCAATGACTAGAAGGCTTTGTCCTAGGGTCCCCTGTGAAGCCTTTGATCAAATACCATCGAAATCAAAGAAGGAACCAAATCAAAAATGTAGATATGAAGAAAGAAGATGCCCGTTGCATTTAATACAATTATAATTATTCATTCATATTCCAGGTTGTATAAAGGTAAAGCTCGGCTACCCATCTTTTCTTCTGGTTGTACGGAGGTATCCGATTGCACCAACCGTTTATTCTTTTATGATAGTTTATATAATTATTTGATGTTATGTTTACATCATGCATTAGGACGACATGCCTTTCATAGTTTCTTAAATGATTGATGCTTTAATGTGTGGCTTGGATACGATTTGGCTCTCAGGATAAAAATAACTTTTCTACCCATCTAATCACTCATAACTAAATTTTAAGCAACTCATGACTTCATCATAAAGCCTAAGACATAAATAAGATAATTAAAAGATTTAGAAACTGCTTGCATGATAAAGGAATGCTTGACCTATGAGGGCATCCCTTGTGGTGGAGAACACCTTCTTCTAATTGATTTGACCCATAACCTATTTCATCATGCATTTAGGCATAAGAAATCCTAAAGCCTCTATCAAAATGATGTGTCTAAAATAAAATAAAATTTAAAAATATTTTGCATCTATAGATTAAGTCATATGCTCATACCACTCATGCTCTAGTCTCATAGGGAGTGTGTTTCGGACTTTAGTCTCTTTCTAATTAAATAACTACCATGGCTATCTTGAAATTCATCAAACTAGACTACTTAGTTATAAAATCATAGGAGGAGTTAGCTAGAGGTCACTCCAAGTGATTATAAGTCTAGAAGTCTGACAATTTATTCTCACTTGCAGAGGTAAACCCTAATGTCCACCTGTCGCTTAGATTTAAGTCATGCTTTAGCTCATACTAAAGCTCCCATGATTTAGGATCTAAGATAGCTATTTCCTTTAGATTACGAGTACAAATCCTCACCTCTTAAGCATTCCCACAACCTTGTGTTGGTGGATTATAAGCCCTAGTAATCTAAAAAATTTTTAACTCAAAACATATAAATCTCCTCAATCTCAAAAGTATAAATCCCAACCATAAGATAGATTGGAATGCTCACTAAGCTTCCTAGTATCATGAGCATTTCTTACTTATTTCATTTAGATTCAAAAAATAAGCCTTCTCCTTGAACTTTCCCAATTGATTTTCTAAATACAACTAATCCTTTGATAGTCTAACCTTGAAATGTTTGGAGATGATAATTGTCTACTTTAATCGAGAGCATTCTTAGGAAATTTTATTTGCTAAGATGTAATTATCTATGGAGGCTTGCCTCTGTAGGGAACTTAAGAACCTAGTTTAATACAAACCCTACTTTATTCATCCATGTAAAGTAGGGGGAAAAGTTCTAGTACGTTCTAAGACCTGTCATGCCTTAGGAGTCTTTATTACATGATTTGGTTCATTGTAGCGTGATGTATCTATATTTCGAGATAGTTCATCATATCGCAATGTAGTTCCTGATCACCTAAAAAAGTACCCCACCCCCCTTATACATCCAAAAATAAACAACATATGGCCCTCTCATCTTGTTCATTGAATCTTATCAACATCATCCTTTCTTTTTAGAGTTTGATATGTCGATCCTCAAGTAAAGGGGTTCTTAGACTCATAATGTTGACTGCACACTCAACCAAAACTTTGATAGCTATATCGCCAACATTCACTATAATGTAAAAAGGTGATTGTACTTGGTCATCCCTAGGAGTAAGTTTCCATCACTGAATTTAACTCCTAAGATGTCCTTCGAGTGGCATGCCTTCTCTTTAGTAGCGATCAACTGAGCTAAGTATATCTCTAGATCAAGTAAGGCCTTGATTAGAAATATCTTTATCTCTTTAGATAAGACAAGGGCATGGTATATGCTTAACTTAGTTGAAAACTTTGTAAGGTGAGCTAAGACATTGTAATCATCTTTGGCTTGGTCCTCCATAAGTGTATCCATGGGTGGAGCATCATGTGTAGGGGCTATCTGCTCAGAACCAAATTTGCTTACCTTACCCCGAGGTGCTACCTGGGAGATAGAACTTGCCACTATGTAAGTTGACTTCAATGACTTCTTGGAATGATGAGCTTGTGGAAAGTTCTACCTTCTGATCGAACATACCTATAACTTCTCCTATGGGATCCTCAGAGTCAGTTAGCTCCAAGTAAATTCCAAGAGGTGAACCTGATTTATTTAGAGAAGGATAGTTCGATTCTAAATAGAAAGGAAAGGATCATAACTATAATAGGTAGGATCAAAAAGGTAAACTATGGCTCCCAACTTATAGCTGTACTCAAGCTAGTCCTTAAAAGAAGTACAATCTCCATACATGGCCTAACAAAGGCATAGCTATCATCGCTTGCCTTCCTCCTCTTAGCTCTAATCAATGTCGTTTTGTTTAAGAGATTCTTAAATATTTTCCTAACTACCTCCCTCTTGAATGAATATGGATTATTCAATCTATCGAAGAGTAATTAAAGTAACCACCTAGATATGAATACCTAGCTCTGGTGGAAATGGTCATCTATAATATACATTGAGATGGTGGAAGAGGAGGTTGCAAAGGAGGCTATTGAGCATCTCTCTCATACTAAACTACATCCTCAAACAACTATCCTGGCATCTTCTCAAACACCTTATTTGGGGAAGGTCGGAAATTGGCTTCTCCTTAGTTAGCCTTGTGATTAATTTGAAAATTTTGATGGTAAAGCCCATAAGCATGAAGGTGACCTTATGGATATTCTTAAGAAGAATCTCAATGAACATATTCGAAACCTAGTCAGATTTCAAGCTCAGTTGCATCACCGAGAATGTAATCAACAAGTGATTCATTGAGTTTTCTTCAATGAGGTATAGTCACCCTCTCGAGCTCCAAAGAAAACCTCTTGATGAAGAGGTACTAACTTAAAGTCTTCACCAACTGCTAAATTGATTACAAATGCAAATAAATGACTAATGAAAAGGAGAAAGAGGAGTGAGTAAACCCCAATAAACAAATACCAAAGTGTGCAATGTGTTAACATGGGTTCCACGCCATCAAGATCTTGAAGGATGGTAACAAAACCCTAAATAAAATCAAAACTAAATAAAAACCTAAACTTAAAAAATAAACCTAAAATAAAACCTCAAAGTAAATAAATAACCTAAAGCTAAAATAAACAAAATAAAATAAACTAAACCCTAAAAAAACCCTAAACCCTAAACACTAAAAAAACCCTAAACCCTAAACACTAAAAAAACCCTAAACCTTAAACTAAATAACCTAAACCTCAATAAACCCTAAAAACCCTATACCCTAAACCCAAAACTCTAACCCTAACCCTAAACCTTAAACTCTAAACCCTAAAACCCTAAACTAACCCTAAACCTACCAGGTTACTTAATTAAAAAAAAACCCTAAACCCAATATCCTAAATCCTAAACCCTAAGCCCTAAACCTTAAACCCTAAACCCTAAATCCTAAAATTTAAAAAACCCTAAACTAAAACATGAACCGTGAACCTAAACCTTAAACCCTAACACTAAACCATAACCCCTAAAACCCTAAACCCTAAAACTCTAAACCCTAAACCCTAAACCCTAAAAAACTTAAAACTAAACCTAAAAAAAAATAAAATAAAACATTAAACCTAAACCTAAAATAAACTAAGATAAAAAACTAAAATAAATAAAATAAACTAATTAAAATTAAAAAATAAACTTAGTAAAATAAAAATAAACTAAACTAAAATAAATAAAAAAATAAACTATAAACTAAATAAACTAAAACCTAGATACACTCAAAAAAGCCCTAAACGCTAAACCCTAAACACTAAACTCTAAACCCTAAACCTACAACCCTAAACCCTAAACCATAAACAAATCCTAAAACCCTAAATCGTAAACCCTGGACCCTAAACCCTAAACCCTAAAAAACTAAACCACAAACCCAAAACCTTAAACCCTAAACCATAAACCCTAAACCATAAATCGTAAACCGTAAACCTTAATCCCTAAACCCTAAAAACCATAAACCCTAAACTTAAACACTATGCCATAAACCCTAAAAACTAAACCCTAAACCCTAATCCTAACCCTAAACCCTAAACCCAAACCCTATACCTAAAATCTAAAACCTAAAAAATAAAATAAAAATAAGTCAACTAAAAACCAAAACCTAAACCTAAACCTAAAATAAACTAAAATAAATAAACCTAAGATAAATAAACTAAATCAATAAAATTAAAAAATAAACCTAAAAATTAAAATAAAATAAACTAAAATAAATTAAAATAATCTAAATCTAAACCTAATTTAATTAAAACCATAAACTAAATTAACCTAAACTAAACTTAAACCTACTAAACTTAAATCTAAAATTCCTAAACTCTAAATCTTAAATCCTAAACCATAAACCTTAAACCCTAAACCCTAAATCATAAACCCTAAACCCTAAAACCTAAAAAACCATAAACTAAAACCTGAACATTGTACCTAAAACCTAAACCCTAAATCCTAAACCCTAAACCTCAAACCTACAACCCTAAATGCTAAAACTCCAAAGCCAAAACCCTAAAGCCTAAACACTAAACCCTAAACCCTAAACCCTAAACCCTAACGCTAAACCATAACCCCGAAAACCCTAAATCCTAAAACTTTAAACGTTAAACCTTAAACCATAAACCCTAAACCCTAAAACCCTTTAAACCTAAACCTAAATAATAAAATAAAAATAAAACCCAACTAAAATAAAAACTAAAATAAAAAACCTAAACTAAAATAAATAAACCTAAAATAAATAAACTAAACTAAATAAATTTGAAAAATAAACCTAAGTAAAAAAAGAATAAAATAAACTAAAATAAATAAAAATTAAACTAAGAAAAATAAATAAACCTAAACCCACTAGTTCTTAATTTTTTTCTTAAAAAAAAACCCCAAACCCTAAATCCTAAACCCTAAACACTAAACCCTAAGAGTAACCCTAAACCATAAAGCCTAAACCTATAATACTAAACCTACAACCCTAAAACCTAAACCCTAAACATTAAACCCTAAAAAATCCTAAACCCTAAACACTAAACCCTAAATCTTAAACCTAAACCCTAAACCCTAAAGGCATAAACCTTATAACCCTAAACCCTAAATCCTAAACCCTAAACCCCAAACCTCAAACCCTAAACCCTAAACTCTAATCTCAAAACCCCAAAAACCTAAACCTAAACTAAATAAAACCTAAAAATCAAATAAATAGAAAACCTAAACCTAAATAAAATAAAATAAAAACCTAAACTAAAACCTAAACCTAAACCTAAACCTAAACAAAACCCTAAACCTAAAAAATAAAAAAATAAAAAAAAAAAAATAAAACTAAATAAAATAAAAACCTAAACTAAAAAAAAAAATAAAATAAACTTAAAAAATAAAACCTAAATAAAATAATAATTAAATGAAAATAAATAAACCAAAAATAAAATAAAAACTAAATAAAAACCTAATTCTAAAATATAAACCTAAATATAAAACCTAAAAATGAATAAAAAAGAAAACATAAACCTTAAACTAAAAAAACTTAAACCTAAAAAAAACAAAATAAAATAACCCTAAACCTAAACTAAAATAAACTAAAACAAATAAAACCTAAACCTAAACCTAAACTAAAAAATAAAACCTAAAAATAAAACCTAAAAATAAACCTAAAAAAAATCCTAAAACCTAAATCTAAAAAATAAACTAAAAACATAAATCTAAAAATAAAAAATAAAACCTAAACCAAAAAAATAAAATAAAAATAAAACTAAACTAAAAGTTAAACCTAAACCTAAACTAAAAAAAAAAATAAACAATAATAAAAAGCCTAAACTAAAATAAATAACCTAAGTAAATAAATTAAACTAAATAGAAATAAAATAAACTAAAAAAATAAAATAAATAAAATAAATAAAAAAAATAAACTAAAAAAACATAAACCTCGATTGACTTAATTTAATAAATAAATAAATAAAACCTAACCCTAAACCCAAAACCTAAAACTAACCTAAACTATAAACCCTAAGACCCTAAAGCCTAAAGCCTAAACCCTAAACCTAAACCCAAACCCTAAAACCCTAAACCCTAAATCCTAAACCCTAAAAACCTAAAATCCTAAACCTAAACAAAATAAAAACTAAAAATAAAATAAATAAAAAACCTTAACCAAAATAAAATAAAAATATAATAAAATAAAACTATAACTAAAACCTAAACCTAAAAATAAAATAAAAGAAAAAATAAAAATTAAACTAAATCAAAATAAATAAAAACCTAAACTAAACTAAAAAACAAAATAAACATAAAAATAAAAAACCTAAATAAAATCAAACCTAAACGTAAAAAAAAAGAAATAAAATAAAATAAAAACTAAATAAAAACCTAAAGCTAAAAAAATAAACTTAAAAATAAATAAAAATAAAACCTATAACCTAAACTAAAAAAAAAAACCTAAACCTAAAATAAACAAAATAAACCTAAACCTAAACCTAAACTAAAATAAATAAAACCTAAACCTAAACCTGAAATAAAATAAACCTAAACCATAAACTAAATAAAATAAACTAAAAATAAACCTAAACCTAAACTAAAAATAAAACCTAAAAATAAGCCTTAAATAAAACCTAAAACCTAAACCAAAAAAAATAAAATAAAAACATAATCCTAAACCTAAATAAAACCTGACCCTTAAACCTAATAATAAATAATAAAACCAAAACCTCAAAAAAAACTAAACTAAAAAAGAAACATAAACCTAAACTAAATCTAGAAAATAAAATAAAATAAAAAACTTAAACTAAAATAAATTATCATAAAATAAATAAACTAAATTAAATAAAAATAAAAAATAAACCAAAATAAATATAAAATAAACTAAATAAACTAAATAAACCTAAACCTATCATTTATTTGATTTAAAAAAAACCCTAAACCCTAAACTTTAAACACTAAATCCTAAACCTTAAACCCTAAACCCTAAACTTAGAAAAACCTAAGCCTAAACCCTAAATAAAACCTAACCCAAACCCTAAACCCTAAATCATAAGACCCTAAACATTAAACTCTAAACTAACCTAAACTAAAACCTAAAACTCTAAACCCTAAAACCCTAAACTAAACCCTAATCTAACCCTAAACCCTATAGGGTGTCAAAATTGACCCAACATACCTAATAATCTAGGTTCTTGAATAATTTTCGGTTGAGTTGAAGAAATGAACTGTTTGATTTTTAGTTTTGACCCACCAACTCAAAATTGACTTGATTTTGACCTACCAACTCAAATTTGACTCAAAATTGACCCGAGAACCTACAATTGACAAGATTTTTATATATAATATCCGGTAATTATCAAGTCGTTTAAGGTTTTGACTCGTTAATAAATGGGTCGAAGTCCCAACCATATTTGTGTCAAATTCAAGTCGACCAACCCACCTATCACCCTAGACAAGACTACCTAAGCTAACCCTAAACCCTAAACCCAAACCTAATAAAACAAAACTAAAGTAATAATAATAAAACTAATAATTAATAACTAATAATACTTAACTAAAACTAATAAAATTAACTAAATAAATAATTATAAAATTAATAATAGACCTAAAAACTAAAATTAATAAAAATAACTAAAACTAATGATAATAACTAAAACCTAATAAACTAACTAAAACCATTAAACCCTAATAAATAAACTAAACTAACTAAGAAAATAATAAATAAAAATAATAAAAACTAATAAAATAATTAATAATAATAATATAATAATAATAATAATAAATTTTAAACTAATAAATAATAAAACTAAACCCCAAAACTAATAAAACCAAACAAATAAATAACTAAACTAAAACTAAAATTAAATAAAACTAAAACCAACTAAACTAATAAACTAAACTAAACCAACCCAAAACTTAATAAAAACTAACTAAACTAAATAATAAAACAAAAATTAATAAAGTAAAACTAATAAAACCCAAACTAAAAAATAAACTATACTAAAAAATAAAATAAATATCCTAAACTAAAACTAAATAAAACCAAAAACTAAAAGTAAACTAAAAACTCAAAACCATAATAACCCCAATAAACCCAAATAAACATTAAACCTAAATCCAAATTAACCCCAAAATAAAAACTAATAACTAAAACAATAATAATAATAATAAACTAAACTAGTCAACCTAAACCTTAAAAAGCTAATAACTAACTAATAAACATAATAGAACTAAAACATAATAATAATAACTAAACTAACTAAACTGACTATACCCTAAATCCTTTAGTTAAAAAAAATTCTTAACCCTAAACACTAAATCCTAAACCCTAACCCTAAACACTAAACCCTAAAATCCAAACCCTAAAACCCTAAACCTTAAACCCTAATCCCTAAACCTTGAAAACCTAAATACCTAAACCTAAACTAAATAAACCTAAAAATAAAATAAATAAATAAAAACTAAACCTAAATAAAATAAAATAATAAAATAAAATAAAAACCTAAAATAAAACCTAAACCTAATCCTAAGAAAAAAAAACCTTAATAAAATAAAAACTAAACATAAAATAAAAATACAATAAACCTAAAATAAAATAAAATAAAAATTAAATAAAATCCTATAGCTAAAAAATAAACCTAAAAAATATAAAAAATAAAACCTAAACCCTACACTAAAAAACATTTACCTAAAATAAAAATAAATTAAATTAAATTAAATAAATCTAAACCTAAATTAAAATAAACTAAACTAAAATAAATAAATAAAACCTAAACATCTAAAATAAACTAACCTAAACCTAAACTAAATAAAATGAAATAAATTAACAATAAACCTAAACCTAAACTAAAAAATAAAACCTTAAAATAAACCTAAAATAAAAACCTAAAACCTAAACCTAAATAAAATAAAATAAAACCCTAAAGTTAAACATAAAAATAAAAAATAATACCTAAACTGAAAAATAAAGTAAAAATAAAACTCAACTAAAAAATAAACATAAACCTAAAAAATAAATAAAAAAAAATATAAACTAAAATAAATAAACCTAAAATAAATAAACTAAACTAAATCAAAATAAAAAATAAACCTAAATAAAAATAATAAATAAAGTAAACTAAAATAAATAAAAGGTAAACTAAATATATTAAATAAATCTAAGCCTACAAGTTTACTTAATTTTTTAAAAAAAAAATCCTTAAACATTAAATCCTAAACCTTAAACCCTAAACCTAAAACCCAAAACCTACAACCCTAAACCTATAACCCTAAACGCTAAACCTTAAATCTTAAATTAAAAATTTATTTCAAAATAACCATAACCCTAAACCCTAAAACTAACCCTAAACACTAAACCCTAAACATAAACTAATATTTAATATAAAAAAAAGCTAACCTAAATCCTAAACCTCAATCCCAAACACTACATACAAATAAACCTATAACCTAAACCTACAACCCTAAAAACCCTAAACCTAACTAATAACCCTAAACCCTAAACACTAAAACCTTAAACCTAAAACCCTAAAACCTAAACCTAAACCTAAACCCTAAACATAAAACCTAAACCCTAAACCTAAACCATAAACCCAAAAAAACCAACAAACCCTAAAATAATGAACCCAAACTAAACCTAAAACATAAACCTAAAACTTAAACCTAAACTAAATAAAACATAAAAATAAATAAATAAAAGAATCTAAACATAAATAAAATGAAATAATAAAATAGAATAAAAACCTAAACTAAAACCTAAACATAAATATAAATTAAAAAAAATAAATCCTAAACTAAAATTAAATTAATGAAAACCTAAACAAAACCCTAAACCCTAAAACCCAAAGCACTAAAACCCTAAATCGTAAACCCTAAATCTTAAACCCTAAATCCTAAATCATAAACCCTAAATCCGAAACCCAAAACCTTAAACCTTAAACCTTAAACCCTAAACTAAACCTAAATTTAAACTATAAACCCTAAATAAACCCTAAACACTAAACCCTAAACCCTAAACCCTACTCTAAACCCTAAAATATAAACTAAACCCTAAACCCTAAAATCTTAAACCTTAAACCCTAAATCATAACCCTAAACCCTAAACCCTAAAACCCTAAACCCTAAACCCTAAACCCTAAACCCTAAAAACTTAGAAACCTAAACCTAAAAATAAAATAAATAAATAAAAACCTAAACCTAAATAAAATAAATAAAACAAAATAAAATAAAAATCTAAACAAAAACTTAAACCTAAACCTAAACCTAAAAAGAAAATAAAATAAAAAATAAAAACTAAAATAAAATAAAAATAATAAAAACCAGAACTAAAATTAAAAATAAAATAATCCTAAAAATAAAAAACCTAAATAAAATAAAACCTAAATAAAAAATAACAAAATAAACCTAAAATAAAATAGAATAAAAACAAAATAAAAACCTAAACCAAATAATAAAGTTAAAAATGAAACTAAAAAATAAATATAAAATATAAAACTTAAACCCTAAACTAAAAAAAAACCTAAACCTAAAATAAATAAAATAAAATAAACATAAACTTAAACTAAAATAAATAAAACCTAAACCAAAACCTAAAATAAACAGAACTTTAACCCTAAATTAAATAAAATAAAATAAACTAAAAATAAACCTAAACCTAAATTAAAAAAATAAAACTTAAAAATAAACCTAAAATAAAAGCCTAAAACCTAAACATAGAAAAATAAAATAAAAACCTAAAGCTAAACCTAAAAAATGAAAATAAACCCAAAAAAAATAAAATAAAATAAAACTAAACTAAAAAATAAACATAAACATAAACCTAAACCTAAAATAAATAAAAAAAAACTAAAATAAATAAACCAAACAAAATTAAATTAAAAAAATTAACCTAAATAAAAAATAAACTAAAATAAATAAAAAATAAACTAAATAAACCTAAACATACCAGTTTACTTAATTTGACAAAATCCCTAAACCCTATAGCCTAAACCCTAAATCCTAAACTCTAAACCCTAAACCTTAAACGCTAAAACAAACCATAAACCATAAACCTAAACCTACAACCTTAAATCCTAAACCCTAAACCCTAAACCCTAAGCCCTAAAATAAAACCACAACCATAAAACCATAAACTAACTAAAAGAAACCCTAAAGTCTAAACTAACCATAAACCATTAACCCCAAAAAGCCTAAAGCCTAAAGGCTAAACCCTAAACCCTAAACCCTAAACTAACCCTAAACCCTAAGCTAACTCTAAACCCTAAACCCTAAACCCTAAACATTAAATCCTAAACCCTAAACCCTAGACCCTAAAACTAACACTAAACACTAAACCCTAAACCTACAATCATAAATCTAACCCTAAATCCTAAACCCTAAACCTTAAACCACAAACCCTAAAACCCTAAACCCCAAACTCTAAATGAACTCTAAACCCTAAAAAATCTAAACCCTAAATAATAAATAAACCCTAAACCTTAAGCTAACCCTAAACCCTAAACCCTAAAATCCTAAAACCCTAAAGCCTAAACACTAAACCCTAAACCCTAAACCCTAAACCCTAATGCTAAACCCTAAACACTAAAACACAAAACCCTAAACACTAAACCCTAAACCCAAAAATCTGAAGCCTAAAAACATAAAAAGCTAATCTTAAACTAAATAAAACCTAAAAATAAAATAAATAAAAGAAAAAAATTAAATAAAATAAAAATCTAAATGAAAACATAAACCTAAACATAAAAATTAAATAATATAAAAAATGAAAAAACTTAAATAAAATAAAGAAAAACATAATCTAAACTAAAAAAACAAAATAAACTTAAGAATTAAAAACCACAATAAAATAAAAACTAAACATAAATTAAAATAAAATAAACCTAAAATAAAATAAATAAAAATTAAATAAAAACCTAAACCTAAAAGATTAACTTAAAAATATAACTTTAAAATAAATAAAATTTAAAACCTAAACCCTAAACTAAAAAAAAAACCTAAACCTAAAATAAAAATAAAATAAAACTAAACTTAAACTAAAATTAACTAAACTTAAACAAAATAAAATAAAAAAACTATAAATCCTAAATTCTAAACCCTAAACCTTAAACCATAAATCCTAAAACCTAAACTTACAACCCTTAGCATTAAACACTAAACCCTAACCCTAAACCTTAAACCCTAAGAGCATAAACCCTAAAGCCCTAAACCCTAAATCCCTAAATCGTAATCCTAAACCCTAAACACTAAACCCCAAATCATAGACCTAAACCTAAAGTAACTAAATAAATTAAAAAATGAATCTAAACACTAAAACCTAATAAACCTAAATCTAAACCTATTTCCTAAGAATGTACAAAACCTTGACTAGAACATCACCGCAACTGTGCTCAAGGGAGATACATGAGGCGAGATAGCTATGGTGGTGGGGATCTAGAGGTTGGTTGATATGGAGGTGGGTTGGAGTAGTGGTTGTTATGTATGTGGTAGAGGGCGAGGTTACAACCGTGGTGGCGTGAGGGAGAGATCGGGGATATGATGGTGGATCCCGATACTCGAGAGGTCAGGGTGGTTCTAATGGGAACTAGATAAACTGAAGAACGATCTATCTTATCTGCTGCCTATGAAACTGCCTTTACAGTTGAGACGGTTCTTGTTATCTAGGGCTTTTGATTTGCTCTATGCATGCTAATTTTTTATCTATGTCGTCACTTGTGTCATAAAAAACTTGGTGGGTTACTTGGTTGATGAAATCAAAAAGAAGAAATGTTGAATCTAAATTTGTTCTCCTTAAAAAAATAAAAAACCCTAAACACTAAACTAAAACCTAAACCCTAAACTAAAAAAAAACTAAACTTAAAATAAAAATAGAATTAACCTAAACCTACACTAAAATAAATAAAACCTAAACCTAAACCAAAATAAGATAAAATAAAATATACTTAAAATAAAGCTAAATCTAAACTAAAAAATAAAACATAAAATAAAAACCTAAAACCTAAACCTAAAAAAATAAAATAAAAACATAAATCCAAACCTAAAAATAAAAAATAAAACCTAAACCTAAAAAATAAAATAAAAATAAAACTAAACTAAAATATAAACATAAACCTAATCCTAAATATAAAAAATAAACTAAAATAAAAAACATAAACTAAATTAAATAAACATAAAATAAATAAACTAAATTAAATAAAAATAAAAAAAACCTAAATTAAAATGATAAAATAAAATAAATGAAAAATAAACTAAATAAACCTAAACCTACCAGTTTACTTAACGTTTTTTAAAAAAAAACCTTTAAGCACTAAACCCTAAACCTTAAACCCTAAACCCTAAATCCTAAACCCTAAACCCTAAACCTTAAATAAAAAAATAAAATAAAATAATAAAAAAACTCTAACCCTAAACCCTAAACCCTAAAACTAACCCAAAACCCTAAACCCTAAACCCTAAACCATAAATCCTAAAACCAAAAACCCTAAACCCTAAACCCTAAACCCTAATCCCTAATCCCTAAATCCCAAACCTTAAACTCTAAACCCTAAACCCTAAACCTTAAAACCTAAAAACTAAAAAGCCTAAGCCTAAACTAAATAAAACCTAAAAATAAAATAAATAAATGAACATAAACCTAAATAAAATAAAATAAAATAAAATAAAAACCTAAACTAAAACCTAAACCTAAACATAAACATAAATCTAAACCTAAAAATAAAATAAAATAGAAAAAAATAAAAACTAAACAAACATAAATAAAGAAAAACCTAAACTAAACTAAAAAAGTAAAAAAACTAAAATTAAAAAACCTAAATAAACTAAAAACTAAACAAAATAAAAAAATAAACATAAAAAAATAAACAAAAAAATAAAACCTAAAAAGAAATTAAAAAATAAAACCTAAACCCTAAAATAAAAAAAAAAACTTAAACCTAAAATAAACAAAATCAAATAAACTTAAACCTAAACTAAAATAAAACCTAAACCTAAAGTAAACTAAACCTAAAACCTAAACTAAATAAAATAAAATAAACTAAAAATAAACATAATCCTAAACTATAAAATAAAACTTAAAAATAAACCTAAAATAAAAACCTTTAACCTAGACCTAAAAAATAAAATAAAAACCTAAACACAAACCTAAAAATAAAAAATAAAACCTAAACTTAAAAAATATAATAAAAATAAAACTAAATAAACCTAAATAAAAATAAAAAATAAACCTAACTAAAAATAAAAATAAAATAAATAAATAATAAACTAAATAAACCTAAACCTACATGTGTACTTAATCTAAAACCATAAAACTAACTATCTTAAATTAAATAAACCCTAAACCCTAAACCTCAAACTTTAAACCTGCTCTAAACTAAGCTAAACTAACCTAAACTAAACCTAAACCAACTAACCTAACCTAAACCTAAAATCAAACCTACACCCTAAACCCTAAAACCCTAAACTAACTAAATTTAAACCTACAAAAAACCTAAACCTAAAGCCTAAACCTTAAACTAAAACCTAAACCCTAAACCTAACTCAGAAACCTAAACACTAAATCTAAAGATAAAACCTTTAACCCTAACCCTAAACCCTAAACCTTAAAAAATCCTAAACCCTAAACCCTAAACCCCAAACCTAAACCCTAAAACCTAAAACCTAAACTTAAAATAAAACCTAAAATAAAATAAAAGAACCTAAACCTAAATAAAATAATAAAATAAAAATATAAACCTAAACCTAAATATAAAATAAAATAAATAAATAAAAATAAACTAAAATAAAATAAGTAAAAACCTAAACTAAACTAAAATAAATAAAATAAACCTAAGAATAGAGAACATAAATAAAATAAAAACTAAATTTAAAATAAAAATAAAATAAACCTAAAATAAAATAAAATAAATACTTACCTAAAACTTATACCTAAAAAAATAAATCTAAAAATAAAACCTAAAAATAAATTACAAATATAACCTAAACCTAAACTATAAAAAAAAAAACTTAAACCTAAAATAGAAAAATTAAAAAACATAAACCTAAACTAAAATAAACTAAACTGAAATAAATAAAACCTAATCTTAAACTAAAAATAAATAAAACCTAAACCTAAACCTAAAATAAACTAAACCTAAACCCTAAACTAAATAAAATAAAATAAACTAAAAATAAACCTAAACATATACTAAATATTAAAACCTAAAAATAGAAACCTAAAACCTAAATTTAAATAACTAAAATAAAAACTTAAACCTAAAACCAAAAATAAAAAATAATATCGAAACCTAAAAAATAAAATAAAAATAAAACTCAACTAAAAAATAAACCTAAACCTAAACCTAAACCTAAAAAATAAACTAAAATAAAAAACCTAAACTACAATAAATAAACTTAAAATAAATAAACCAAACTAAATACAAATAAAAAATAATCCTAAATAAAAAGAAAAATGAAAGTAAACTAAAATAAATTAAAAATAAACTAAATATACTAAATAATCCTAAACCTACCGATTTACTTAATTTTGAAAATAACCTTAAACCCAAAATCCAATACCCTAAACTCTAAACTCTAAAGCTTAAAGCCTAAACCTACAACCCTAAACCCTAAAAACCCCTAAATCTTAAACCCTAAAAATCCTAAACCCTAAACCCTAAACCCCAAATCAAAAATGCTAACCCTAAACCCTAAACCCTAAACTGTAAACACTAAAGCCCAAACCCTAAAGCCAAAAACCTAAACCTAAACATAAAGTAACTAAATAAATTAAAAAATAGACCTAAACCCTAAAACCTAATAAACCTAAACGTAAACATAAACCCTAAGAATGGGCAGAAATTTGACAGCAGGAACATCACCATCAACTAGGCTTAGTCTAGATCTAGCATTGGAGGCATAAATAGAGGCGACGGTTATCATAGTGGTGGTGGGGGATTTGGAGGTGCTAGTGGATATGGAGGTCCCGATCAGCGGGTGGTTATCGAGAAAGGTGAGATTGTGGTGGTAGCAGAGGGAGAGATCAAAGATATGATGGTGGATCCTGCTACTCGAGAGGTAGGGGTGGTTCTGATGGGAACTGGTGAAACTGAAGAACGGTTGATCCGATCTACTACTTATGGAACTATGTCTAATGAGATGGTTCTAGTCTAGAGTTTTGATTTGCTTTATGTGTGCTCATTTTTTATCTATGTTATCACTTGTGTCATAGAAAACTTGGGGTGTTACTTGGTTGACAAAATCAAAAAGAAGAAATGTTGAATGTGAATTTGTTCTCTATTAAAAAAATAGAAACTCCTAAACCCTAAATTAAAACTTGACACTAATCTTAAAACCTTAACCCTAAACCCTAAGCATTAAACCTTAAAAACACTAAACCCTAAACCATAAACCCTAAACCATAAAACCCTAAATCATAAACCTTAAATCCTAAACCCTAAACCTTAAACCCCAAACCCTAACCCTACAACCCTAAACCCTAAACCCTAGACTAACCATAAATCCTAAACCTTAAACTTTAAACCCTAAAAAGCTAAAAACCTAATTCTAAACTAAATAAAACCTTTAAAGAAATAAATAGATAAATCGAAACCAAAATAAAGAAAAATAAAAAGATAAACTAAAACCTAAACCTAAAAAATAAAATAAAATAAAAAGTAAAAACTAGACTAAAATAAAATAAATAAAAAGCTAAACTAAACAAAAAAATAAAAAACCTAAATAAAATAAAAACTAAACCTAAAATAAACATAAAATAAACCTAAAATATAATAAAATAAAAACTTAACAAAAACCTAAACCTAAAAAAATACACCAAAAAATTGAACCTAAAAATAAATAAAAAATAAAAGCTAAATGCTAAACTAAAAAAAATCCTAAACCTAAAATAAAAATATAATAAACCTAAACCTAGAAAAAAGATAGCTAAATTAAAATAAATAAATCCTAAACCTAAACCTAAAATAAACTAAACCTAAACTAAATAATATAAAATAAACTAAAATAAACTTAAACGAACAAAAAAATAAAACCTAAAAAATAACCAAAACCTAAACCTAAAGAAACAAATAAACCTGGGGACTAAAACTCTAAACCTAAACCTTAACCCCTAACCACTAAACTCAGAAACCATAAACACTAAATTCTTAAACCCTAAACCCTAAAAACCTAAACCTAAACTAAATAAAACCTAAAAATAAAATAAATTCAAAAACCTAGAGCTAAATGAAATAAAGAAATTAAATTAAATTAAAACATAAACTAAAACCTAAACCTAAACCTAAACTTAAACATAAAAATAAAATAAAATAAAAAATACAAACTAAACTAAAATAAAATAAAACCCAAATAAATTAAAAAATAAAAATACCTAAATAAAATAAAAAAAAATAAATGAAAATAAAAATAAAATAAAACTAAAAATAAAATAAAACTAAATAAAGACTTAAACCTAAAAATAAACCTAAAATAAAATATAAAAAATAAAACCTAAACCTAACACTAAAAAAACATAAACTAAAATAAACAAAATAAAATAAACCTAAACCTAATCTAAAACTAAACTAAAAATAAAAAACATAAACCTAAACCTAAAATAAAATAAACCTAAACTCTAAACTAAATAAAATAAAATTAATTAAAAATAAACCTAAACCTAAACAAAAAAATAAAATTGAAAAATAACCCTAAATTAAAAACCTAAAACCTAAACCTAAAAAAATAAAATAAAAACCTAAACCAAAACCTAAACCTAAAAATAAAAAATAAATCCTAAACGTAAAAAAAAAAATAAAAATAAAACTAAACTAAAAAATAAACATAAACCTAAACCTTAACCTAAAAAATAAACTAAAATAAAATCCCTAAACTAAAATAAGTAAACCTAAAATAAATAATAAACCTAAAGAAAAATAAAATAAAATAAACTAAAATAAATAAAAAATAAATTAAATAAATTAAAAAAAACATAAACCTAGTGGTTTACATAATTTAAAAATAGAACTAAACTAAAACTTGAACCTTAAGCCTGAAACTTAAACCCTAAACCCTAAGCCTACAACCCTAAACCATAATCCCTAAAACCCAAAACCCAAAACCCAAAACCCTAAACCCAAAATCCAAAAACTTAACCCTAAACCCTAAACCATAAAAACCCTAAACCCTAAAGCCTAAACACTAAACCATAAACCCTAAACCCTAAACCCTAACCATGAATCCTAAAACCTAAAACCCTAGACTCTAAAATGCTAAACCCTAAACCCTAAACCATAAACCCTAGACCCTAAACCTAAACCTAAAAAATAAAATAAAATTAAAAATCAAATAAAAAATAAACCTAAACCTAAACATAAACCTAAAAAATAAATTAAAATAAATAAACATAAAAAAATAAACCTAAAATAAATAAACTAAACTAAATAAAAATAAAAAATAAACCTAAATCTATTGGTTCACTTAATTTTTTTTAAAAAAAACCCTAAACCCAAAACTTACAATCATAAACCATAAACCCTAAACCCTAAACCTTAAACCCTAAACCTTAAACCCTAAACCCTAATCGTAAACCCTAAACCCTAAAAGCATAAACCCTAAAACCCTAAACCCTAAACCCTAAACTGTAAATCCTAAACCCTAAACCCTAACCCTAAACCCTAAACCCTAAACCCTATAACCCAATCCCTAAACCTAAACTTAAAGTAACTAAATAAATTAAAAAACAAACCTAAACTCTAAAACCTAGTAAACCTAATCTTAAACCTAAACCCTACGAATGGGTAGAACCTTGATGGCAGAACATCACCATCAACCATTCTCCAGATCTCAAGTGGAGAAAAGGCAATCACAAGGATGGTGGGGATGTGAGGTGGTGGTGGTCGAGGTGGTTATGCAGTAGAGGAGAGCAATGGACATTACATATGTGGTGGTGATGGTGGGAGAGATCGAGGATATGATGGTGGATCCCACTACCGAGAGGTCGTGGTCATTCGATAAAACTAGAAAATAAAGAATGGACATCTGACCATGGAATTGTCTTTATAAGTAAATAGTTTTAATTATCTAGTGTTTTGATTTGCTTTATGCCCTCATTTTTGATCTATGTCATTGTGTGTGTCAGAAAATTTGGTGTTACTTGGTTTATGAAATGAAAAGAAGAAATGTTTAATCTGAATTTATTCTCTATTCAAAAAAAAACCAAAAGCCCTAAAGCTTAAACCAAATTCTAAACCCTAAACCTAAAACCTATACTTTAAATTAAAACCTGAAACCAAAACCTAAAATCTAAACCCTAAACACTAAACCCTAAACCCTAAACCATACAATAACAACAATAACAAGCCTTAATCCCACTAGGTGGGGTCAGCTACATGAATCCTTCTTCTCCATTATGTCCAATTATGTGTCACCTCATTTAATTCAATTATACTAAGATCATTTTATACATCTTAACTAAGTCTTTTAGTTCACTCTCTTAACATAAGGAAAATCTAATGCATCCACTCTACTAAACCCTAAACCATAAAAATAAAAAATAAAAAATACCCTAACCCTAAACCCTAAACCTATAACTCTAAATCCTATATCCTAAACCCTAAACCTAAACCATAAAACTAAACTTAAACTTAAACCTAAACCTAAACTAAACTTAAACCCTAACCCTAACCCTAAACACTAAACCTAAACCTTAAACTAAAACCCTAAGCTCTAAATCCTAAAAACCTAAAGCAAAAAACCCAAACCCTAAAAACCCTAAACCCTAAACCCTAAACCCTAAACCCTAAACTCTAAACTAACCCTAAACCCTAAAAACCCTAAACCCTAAACCTTAAAACTAAACACTGTTAACCCAAAACCTTAACTAAAACCTAAAACCCTAAATGCTAAAGCCTAAATAAAACTCTAAACCCTAAACCCTAAACCCTAAACCAAAACCAAAACTAAACTCTAAATAAAACCTTAAAAATATAATTAAAAAAACTTAATCCTAAATAATAAAAAAAAAAAATAAAATAAAATAAAACTAAACCAAACCTAAACCTAAACCTAAACATAAAATAAAATAAAAATAAAAACTAAAGTAAAATAAAATAAATAAAAACTTAAACTTAACTAAAAAAATAAAATAAACCTAAAAATAAATACTTAACTTTAAATTAAAATAAAATAAACCTAAAATAAAATAAAATTAAAACTAAATAAAAAACTAAACCTAAAATAGTAAAGCAAGAAATAAAAAAACCTAAACCCTAAACTAAAAAAAACCTAAACCTAAACTAAAATAAACTAAACTAAAATAAATAAAACGTAAACTTAAACCTAAAATAAACTATAGCTAAATCATAACCTAAACTAAATAAAATAAAATAAACTAAAAATAAACCTAAACCTAAACTAAAAAATAAAACCTAAAAATAAACCTAAAAGAGTAACCTAAAACCTAAACCTAAAAAAAAACCTAATCCTAAAAATAAAAATAGAAAATAAAACATAATCCTAAAAAATAAAATAAAAATAAAACTAAACTGAGAAATAAACATAAACATAAACCTAAACCTAAAAAATAAACTAAAGTAAAAAACCTAAACTAAAATTAATAAACAAAACTATATAAAAGAAAAAATAAACCTAAATAAAATTTAAAAACATACAATAAACAAGAATAAATATAAATTAAACTAAATAAACTAAATAAACTAAATAAAATTTAATATCCTGGTTTACTTCATTTAAAAAAAACCCTAAACCCTAAACCCTAAACCGTACACCCCAAACCCTAAATCTTAAACCATAAACACTAAGCCCTAAACCCTAAAACTAACCCTAAACTCTAAAAAACCCTAAACCCTAAATAAATAATAAAAAGAAAAAATAAACCCCTAACCCTAAACCTAAACCCTAAACCTAAACCTTAACTTAAACCCTAAAAAAATTAACCCTAAACCCTAAACCCTAAACCCTAAACTTAACCAAACCTAAACTAAACCAGAAACCCTAAACCTTAAACCCTAAATTAAAACCCTAAACTATAAACCCTAAACCTAAACCATAAAACCTACAAAACTATAAACCTAAACCTAAACCCCAAACCCTAAACCCTAAACCCTAACCTAAATTAAACCCTAAACCCTAAAAAAAGCAAAACCTAAACCTAAACTAAATAAAACCTAAATATATAATAAATTAAAAAAACCTAAACTTAAATTAAATAAAAATAAAATGAAATAAAATCTAAACTAAACCTAAACCTAAACATAATCTACAAATAAAAAAATAAAAATAAAAATAAAACTAAAATAAAATAAAATATAATCCTATAATAAACTAAAAAATAAACCTAAAAATAAAAAAAAACCTAAAGAAAATAAAAACTAAATGTAAAATATAAATAAAATAAACCTACTATATAATAAAATAAATAAATAAAAACCTAAATCTAAAAAATATACCTAAAAATAAATAAAAAATGAAACCTAAACCCTAAACTAAAAAAAATCCTAAACTTAAAATAAAATAAACATTAACCTAAACTAAAATAAACTAAACTAAAATAAATAAAACCTAAACCAAAACCTAAAGTAAACTAAACTAAAAAAAACTAAATAAAATAAATTGAACTAAAAATAAACATAAACCTAAACTAAAAAATAAAACCTAAAAAAAACCTAAAATAAAAACCTAAACCTAGAACAACAACAACAACAACAACAACAACAAGGCTTAATCCCACTAGTGGTCACATGAATCCTTCGCCTCCATCAGGTGTCCTATTATGTGTCAAATTCTCAAAGTATACTAAGATCATCTTTATACATCTTAACCAAGTCTTTTAGGTCTACCTCTACCTTTCTTAACATAAGGCAAAATCTAATGCATCTACTCTCCTAATCGTCATCTGACTACCGATGCTTTATGTGGCCAAACCATCTAAGACTCTCCCTAATCTTATCTACCACTGAGCTACTCTAACTTTTCCCAAACATACTCATTTTGTATTCTATCTCTAAGAGTAAAGCCACTCATCCACTGAGCATCCTCATCTCTCAGAATACTTAACTTAGTTCTCTTTTATTGGCCAACATTCTCGCACCATAAGTCATTGCAGTCTTACCACCATCTTATAAAATTTTCCTTTAGTTTAAGTGGAACTTTTCTATCACATAATAGGCCGATGCATTCCTCCACTTCAACCATCCAACTTGAATTCTACTAATAACATCTCCATCTATTTCACCATCATTTTGAACAATAGAGCCTAAATATCTCAATCGCACTCTTATTAATGACTTGATCACCTAAAGTCACAACACTACCACTAAAAAATTCTACCTAAAATTACATTCCATATATTAGATCTATCTATTTAAATGAAAACCTTTAAACTCTAAAGTTGAACTCCATAATTCAAGTTTCGGACTCTCTAGTCTTATCAACAAGAAGAATGTCATCAGCAAAAAGCATACACCAAGGTACATCTTCTTGTAAATGCCTCATAAGAACATCCATAACTAAAGTAAAAAGATAAGGGCTTAATGTTGATCCTTGATGTAATCCAACTAAAATAGGAAAATATTTTGTCAATCCTCCTTGTGTTTGGACACAAGTAATGCTCTATATATATCCTTAATGACTTGAATATAACCAATATTAACTTCTTCGTTCGAGCTCTCAAAGAACATCTCTTGAGACTTTATCATAAGCTTTCTCTAAATCAATAAATATCATATGTAGATCCTTCTTATTTTCTCTGCTTCTCCATCAAACCTCTTAACAAATGTATAACATCCATAGTAGATCTACGGCATGAAACCAAAGCGATTGTGAGAAACTTACGTATCACATGTGACCTATGCTCCATTACTCTCTCCCATAATTTTAATGTATGGTACATTAACTTAATTCCTCTATAATTTGCACACTCTTGTGCATCACCTTTATTCTTAAATATAGGAACCAACAAACTCTTTCTTCTCATCATCCTTTTAGTCTTTAAAATAACATTAAAAGATTTGTAAGCCAAGAAATTCCTTGATCTCCTAAACATTTCCACACTTTTATTGGAATATTATCGGTCTTCTTGCTTTTCCACATTTCATTTTCTTTAAAGCTTCCCTTTACTTTACTAATATGATGATAAAAAGAAATTCTCTATTTTTTGTTTATTAAGGTTGCTAAAATCAATCGTACTTTCAGATCCTTCATTGAAAAGTTTATTAAAATACATCATCCACCTATTTTCAATATCTTTTTCTAAGAAAAGCACTTTATTATTTTCATCCTTATTACTCCTCACTTGAACTATGTCTTTACTTCTCCTATCTCTTTGGTTTAACTTATACATACATCTTTCACCTTCTTTGGTATCTAATCTATTCTATAAATCACTAAAAATAAATTTTTGCATCATATATTGCTTTCTTAGAATCTCTGAGCCATTTTATATCTTTCCCAATTCTCAGGTTTTACATCTAAACCAAGTTTTATAACAATGCTTCTTATTTTTATCTTTTCTTGCACACTCGACTCCACCACCAACTATTCTTATTAAAGAAGCTTTTCCATTTAATTCTGCACATCTTTAGCAACTTGCTTAATTTCACTTGATATTTTTTCCCACATAGCGTTAGCTTCCTTATGAACATCCCAAACTCTAATTTCTTATAGCTTGCTCTTAAAATATTTTTATTTGTGTTCTTTAAGTGTCCTATCTAATCTAGGATAATAATTTAGTTTATTTTTCTCTTACAACCTTTCATCTTAAAATCTAAAACTAATAGTCGATGTTGGGTACTTAAAATTTCACTTGGAATGACAATCTTTACAATCTAAGCGATCTATTTTTCTTATCAAAAAATAATCAATCGTGTTTTACTAGATCCATTTTATAAGTAATAATATGTTCATCTCTTTTCTTAAATAAAGTATTAGCAACTACAAAATCATAAGCTAAGGCAAAATCTAATATAGTACCTTCTTCATTAGTCACTCCAAATTCATAACCACTGTGAATACTTTTAAAATCTTCTACCACTCTACCAACATGTCCATTTAAATCTCCCCCAATAAATACTTTATCTTCAAGAGGTATCTTTTGTATTAATCCCTTTAATTCATTCCAAAATTTTTCTTTTGAGCTTACCTCCAAACCTACTTGAGCATGACATACTTATAACATTGATAATCTTAGTATCAACATAATCTTTAAAGCTATAATTCTATCTCCACATCTATTAATACTTATAACATTATCCTTCAAACTTTTATCTATAATCACACCTACACCATTTCTAGTTCTACTTTTACCAATACTAAAGTTTAAAACCTAAACTATCAATCTCCTTGGCCTTCTCACCAACCCATTTAGTTTCTTGAACTCATAAAATATTTATCTTTCTATGAACCATAATATGTATTAATTCCATTAATTTACCTGTAAGAGTACCTATATTCCAAGATCATAACCTAATTCTAGTTTCATGGACTAACTTCTTTGCCCGCATCCGTCCATAATGTGGGAACCCTAAAAACCTAAACCTAAACCTAAAAAAATTTAAAAAAAACCTAAACCTAAACCTAAAAATAAAAAATATAACCTAAACCTAAAAAATAACTTAAAAATAAAACTAAAATAAAATAAACATAAACCTAAACTTAAACTTAAAAAAATATACTAAAATAAACCTAAAATAAAATAAATAAACATGAAATAAACTAAATAAAATAAAGATAACAAAGAAATCTAAATAAAGAATCTAAACAAAATAAATTGAACTAAAATAAAAAAAAATAAACTAAATAAACCTAAACCTACCGGTTTACTTAATTAAAAAAAATTGTAAACCCAAAATCCAAAACCCTAAACCCTAAACTAAACCTAAACCTTAAACCTTAAACCCTAAAAAACCCTAAATATTAAATAAAAATAAAAAACAAATAAAATAAAAAAACCCTAAGCCTAAACCTTAAATCTTAAACTAACCAGAACCCTAAATCCCAAAAACTTAAAACTAACTAAAATAAAAAAAAATAAAATTAAAAAGCTAAACCTAAATAAAATAAAATTAAAACTTAAATTAAAACCTGAACCAAAATATAAAAATAAAATAAATTTAAAAAAATAAAATAAATTAAAATAAAATAAATAAAAATCAAAACTAAACTAAAAGATAAATTAAACCTAAGAATAAAAAACCTAAATAAAATAAAAACTAAATGTAAAATAAAAACAAAATAAACCTAAAATATAATAAAATAAAAACTAAATAAAACCCTAAACCTAAAAAATAAACCTAAAAATAAATAAAAAATAAAACCTAAACCCTAAAAAGAAAACTAAACCTAAAATAAAAAATAAAATAAACTTAAAGCTAAACTAAATTAATAAACCTAATCCTAAACCTAAAATAAACTAAACTAGAAACTATAAAATAAATAAAGTAAAAATCTAAACCTTAAAAAATAAACCTAAAAAAGAAAAACCTAAATCTAAACCTAAAAATTAAATAAAAGCCTAAACCTAAACCTAAATAAAAACTAAATACCAAAAAATAAAATAAAATAAAAAACTAAACTGAACTAAACCTAAAAAATTAACTAAATAAAAAAATAAAAATAAATAAATAAATAAATAAAAAAAAAAATTAATAAAATAAAAAATAAAATAAACTAAAATAAAGAAAAAATAAACTAAATAAACCTAAACATACCTTAATTCTCAAAAAAAACCCTAATCCACCTAAATCTAAACCTAAACCTAAACTCTAAGAACCTTAAACCTAAACTCTATACCTACCACTACAATCTAAACCCTAAACCTGCCTAAAATAAACCTAAACCCTAAAATAATAAACCATAAGATCCTAAACCCTAAACCCTAAACCTCAGTTGAGTTGATTTTTATGAAAGGTGATCGTAAAGAAGTTAGTGAAGTGGTTGTGAAATATAAAGTTGGTGTTATTTCCCGTGTTGGTCTTATTACACCTATTGATGTTGTGGTTCCTCCAAGAAACATTGGTCTGGATCCTTCACAAACTTCTTTCTTCCAGGTTCTCAACATCCCAACTAAGATCAACAAGGGTACAGTTGAAATTATCACCCTAGTTGTGCAAATTAGAAAAGGCGATAAGGTGGGATCCTTAGAGGCTGCTCTGCTCATTAAGTTGGGCATTATGCCATTCTCTTATGGCCTTGTTGTTCAATTTATGTTTGATGATGGTTCAATTTTCAGTCATGAGGTGCTTGACCTCACTGAAGATGATCTCATCTAGAAGTTTTATGCAGTCCTTTCAATGTTCACTTCTCTCTCACTAGCCCTCTCTTATCCCTCCCTTAGTGCAGCGCCCCACATGTTCATCAACGCTTACAAGAATGTCCTCACCATCATGATTGCCACTAATTAGACATACGCATTGGCCAAGAAGTTTAAGGAGTATTTTAAGGATCTTAGTAAATTTATTGAGGTATTTGCACCACTGCCCTACTCGCTACTATTTCTCTAGTGGAAGAGAAGAAGGATAAGCCTACTCAAGAATCTGATGAGAATCTGATGATGATATGGGTTTCAACTTGTTCGGCTAAGCTTTGTTGGCCTTTTATAAAATCAAATTTAATTATGTTTGGAGTTAAATCATTTTATGAAATAATATTTTTGTGAATTTTTGAATTGCATTTTATTTTATCATGTTTTATTAGTTGTTAGAGGATAACGACTTGTTTGATTGGGTAATTTCTTATTTGTTATGAAATCATTTGAGTTTTTTTTAAAAAAACCCCTAAACCCTAAACCCTAAACCCTAACCCTAAAATCCTAAACACCAAACCTAAACCTAAACTAAACTAAATAAATTTAAAATAAATGTAAACCCTAAAACCTAATAAACCTAAACCTTAAGAATGGGTAGAACCTTGATGAGAACATCACCATCAGTCAGTCTAGATCCGGTGGTGGAAGGGCGGAGATTATCATTGTGGCGGTGGGGATGGAGGTCGGTGGATTTGGAGGTGGTGGTGGCAGTGGTAGTTATGGATGTTGGAGGACGGAGATCTGGTGTGGTGCGTGATGGAGGGAGAGATGAGATCGATCATGGATCCCTCGAGGTAGGGTGGTTGATGGGAACTAGAGAAATTGAAGAATGGCTTATTCGATCTGCAGCTTATGGAACTATGTCTTTACAGTAGAGACGGTTCAAGTTATATAGGGTTTTTGATTTTCTATATTCATGCTCATTTTTTATCTATGTCATCGCTTGTGTCTTAGAGAACTTGGCGTTTTACTTGGTTGATGAAATCGAAAAGAAGAAAAATTAAATATGAATTTGTTCTTTATTAATAAAAACCCAAAAACCTTAAACCCTAAACTAAAACTTAAATCTAAAAAAAAAACCCTAAATCTTAGAAAAAATAAAATAAAAAAACCTACAGACACTAAACTAAACCCTAAACCTGACCATAAAACTTAAACCTTAAAAAACCCTAAACCCCAAAACCTAAACCTCACTAAATCTTAAAACCCTAAACTAAACCTAAAACCATAAAAACATAAAAACCTAAACTAAATAAAACCTAAAAATAAAATAAATAAAAAACCTAAAGCTATAAAAAATAAGAAAATAAAGTAAAATAAAAACCTAAGCAAAAACCTAAACTTAAAAGTAAAAATAAAATAAAATAAATAATAAACATAAACTAAAATAAAATAAGTAAAAATCTAAATTAAACTAAAAAAATAAAATGAACCTAATCATAAAAAACAAAAATAAAATAAAACTAAACATAAAATAAAAATAAAATAAACAAAATGAATAAAATAAAATCTAAATAACCTAAACCTAAAAAAAATAAACCTATAAATAAATAAAAAATAACTAAAATAAATTAAAAAAAACTAAACTAAAAAAAAAATAAATTAAACCTAAACCTAAATTAAAATAAATTAAACTAAAATAAATTAAACTTAAACCTAAAAATAACTAAACCTAAACCTAAACCTAAAATAAAAAAAAACATAAAAATAAACCTAAAATAGACACCTAAAACATAAACATAAAAAAATAAAATAAAAACCTAAACCTAAACCTAAAAATAAAATATAAAACTTAAAACTAAAAAATATAATAAAAATAAAACTCAACTAAAACCTAAACCTAAAAAAAATAAAAAAAATAAACTAAAAAAATAGACACTAAAATAAAATAAACTAAATAAAATTAAAATAAACCTAAATAAAATAAATATAAAATAAACTAAAAGAAATAAAAATCTAAACCTAAACCTACTGGTTTTACTTAATTAAAAAAAAAAAAAAAACTAAACCCTAATAATCAAAAATAAAATAAAATAAAAAAATAAAAAACCTAACCCTAAAACATCTAAAACCCTAAACTAACTACCACAAACCCTACTGAGCTAAACTCTAAACCCTAAAACCCAAACCCCCAACCTAACGCTAAAACCTAAATACCTAAACCTAACCTAAATAAAATCTAAATAAAATAAATAAATATAAACTAAAATCAAAATCAATAAAATAAAACCTAAATTAAAACCTAAACCTTAAAAATTTAAAATAAATAATAATAATAATAATAAATAAAATAAGTAAACCAACTAAACTAAAATAAAATAATCCAAGAATAAAAACCTAAAGAATAAAACTAAATGTAAAAAATAAAATAAACCTAAATTAATATAAAATAAAACTAAAATAAAACCTAAAAAAATAAACCTAAAATAAATAATAAATAAAACAAAAACCTAAACTAAAATATAACTAAACCTAAAAAAATAAAGAAAATAAAATAAATAAAAAACTAAAATAAACTAAACTAAAACTAAAAACCTAAACAAAATAAAATAAAATAAATAAAACCTAATGAAACTAAAATAAACTAAACTAAACTTAAACCTAAATGAAATAAATAAATAAATAAAATAAATAAACTAACTAAACTAAAATAAAACCTAAAAATAAACCTAAAATAAAAAAACTAAAACCTAAATGTACAAAAGAAAATAAAAACCTAAACCTAAACCTAAAATAAAATAAACCCAAACCTAAAATAAAATAAAGTAAAACTCACTAAAAATAAACCTAAACTACCTTAACCTAAACCTAAAAATAAAGAAAAATAAAAAAATCCTAAACTAAAATAAATAAACCTAAAATAAATAAACTACACTAAATAAAAATAAAAAAAACAACTAAGTAAAAAAAATAAAATATAAATAAAATAAATAAATAAAATATTAACTAAATAAACCTAAACTGTCGGTTGTAACTTAAAAAAAAAAAAAAGAAAATGTAAACCCTAAACAAGCCCTAAACCCTAAACCTAAACCTACCTAAACCACAACCCTAAACCTAAACCCTAAACCCTAAAAAATCCTAAACCCTAAACCCTAAACCCTAAACTCTAAACCCTAAACCCCAAATCCTAACCCTAAACCCTAAGCCCTAAAAGCATAAATCTTAAAAGCCTAAACCCTAAACCCTAAACCCTAAACCCTGATTGAGCTGATTTTTATGAAAGATGACCTTAAAGAAGTCTATGAAGAGGTTACAAAATACAAAGTTGGTGTTGTTGCACGTGCTGGTCTTGTTGCACCTATTGATGTTGTGGTTCCTCCAGGCAACACTGGTCTGGATCCTTCATAGACTTCTTTCTTCTAGGTTCTCAACATCCCAACTAAGGTAAAAAATGGTACTGTTGAAATTATCACCCCGGTTGAGCCATTTAAAAAAGCCAATAAGGTGGGATCCTTAGAGGATGCTCTCCTCGCTAAGCTTGTGATTAGGCCATTCTCTTATGGCCTTGTTGTCCAGTCTATGCATGATGATGGTTCGGTGTTCAGTCCTGAGGTGCTTGACCTCACGGAAGATGATCTTATCGAGAAGTTTTTAATATACCTTTCAATGATCACTTCTCTCTCACTAGCCCTCTCTTATCCCCTTCTTTGCGGACATGTTCATCAACTCTTATAAGAATGTCCTTGCCATTGTGATTTCCACTTATTACACATACCCATAGGCCGAGAAGGTTAAGGAGTATTTGAAAGATACTAGTAAATTTGATGTGGCTATTGCGCATAATGCTTATTACTCTACGATCTTGGTGCATTCTAGTGGAAGAGAAGAAGGAAGAGCCAGCTGAGAAATCTGATGATGATATGGATTTCAACTTGTTCGACAAACCTTTTTTGGCCTTCTGTAAAATAAAATTTTATTGTCACTAGGAATTAAATTATTTTGTGAAATACTATTTTTGTACATTTTTAAATTGCATTTTATTTTATCCTATTTTATTAGTTATTAAATGATAATGTCTTGGTCAATTTGGTAATTTCTTATTTGTTATGGAATCATTTGTGTTAAAAAAAAGCCCTAAACCCTAAACCCCTTAGCCTAAACCTAAACCTAAAAGAACAAAATAAATTAAAAAATAAACATAAACCCTAAAACCTAATAAACCTAAACCCTAAGAATGGGAAAAACCTTGCCGACAGGAACATCACTATCAACCAGTCGGTGTCGGCGGTGGAGGCAAAGAGGTGGAAGCGGTGCGGTTATCACAATAGTGGTGGGGGATCTGCAGGTGTTGGTGGATATGAAGGTGGTGGTTGGAGCAGTGGTGGTTATGGAGGTGGGAGGAGCGATGGAGGTTACAGCTGTGGTGGTGGCGGAGGGTGAGATCAGGAATATGATGGTGGATCCTGCTACTCGAGAGATCGTGGTGATTCTGATGGGAACTAGAGAAACTAAAGAATTGCCAATCCAATCTGTGCTTATGGAACTATGTATTTATAGCAGAGATGGTTCTAGTTATCTAAGGTTTTTGATTTGCCATATGCGTGTTCAAATCTATCATCGCTTATGTCTTAGAAAACTTAGTGTGTTACTTGGTTGATGAAATTGAAAAGAAGAAATGTTGAATCTGAATTGTTCTCTGTTAAAAAAAACCAAAAACTCTAAACTAAAACTTGAACCCAAAACCTAAATCCTAAACCCTAAACCATAAACCCTAAAAATAAAAAGAAATTAAAAAAATAAAAAACCCTAAACTTAAGCCTTAAACCCTAAAACTAACCCTAAACCCTAAACCTACAGCCATAAATCCTAAAGCCTAAACCCTAAAATGCTAAACCCCAAATAGAAAACCATAAACCCAAAACCCTAAACCCTAAACCCTAAAACCCAAAACCCTAAAGCCTAATCACTAAATCCTAAACCCTAAACCCTAACCCTAATCCTTAAACCATAAAACCCTAAACCCTAAAATTCTAAACCCTAAACCCTAAACCTTAAACCCTAAGAACCAAAAAACTTAAACCTAAACAAAATAACACATAAAAATAAAATAAATAAAAAAACTTAAACATAAATAAATTTAAAAAATAAAATAAAATAAAAACAAAAACCAAAAAATAAAATAAAAACCTAAACTAAACTAAAAAGTAAAATAAACTAAAAACTAAATGTAAAATAAAAAATAATAAACCAAAAAAAATTTAAATAAAAACTAAATAAAGCCTAAACCTAAAAATAAACCTAAAAATAAATAAAAAGTTAAACCTAAACAATAAACTAAAAAAAAACTAAACCTAAAATAATAAAAATTTAAACAAAATAAAATAAACCTAAACCTAAACTAAAATAAACTAAATTAAAATAAATAAAACTTAATCCTAAATAAAAAAATAAACTAAACCTAAACCTGAACCTAAACTAAATAAAATAATATAAACTAAAAATAAACATAAACCTAAACGAAAAAATAAAACCTAAAAATAAATCAAAAATAAAAAGCTAAAACCTAAACCTAAAAAATAAAATAAAATAAAACTCAACTAAAAATAAACCTAAACTCAAACTTAAACCTAAAAAATAAACTAAAATAAAAATCCTAAACTAAAATAAATAAACTAAACTAAATTAAAATAATAAATAAACCCTAATAAAAAAATGAACTAAAATAAATAAAAAATAAACTAAGTAAGTAAATAAGCTTAAACCTTTGAGTTTAGTTAATTTAAAAATAATAAAAAAAACCTTAAACCTTAAATCCTAAAGCTTAAACCATAAACCCTAAAACTAACCCTAATCCTTAAACCCTAAACCTTAAACCTACAACCTAAAACCTGACTAAACCCTAAACCTAAGCCAAAAAAACCTAAACCCTAAACCCTAAACCTAAACTCTAAAACCCAAAACCCAAAACCCAAAACCCTTAACCCTAACCCTAAACCCTAAACCATAAACCCCAAAACCTAAACCCAAACTTAAAGTATCTAAATAAATTATAAAAATAACCCTAAACCTCATCCTTAAGAATGGGCTTAACCTTGTCGGCAGGAACATCACCGTCAACCAGGCTCATTCTAGATTTGGTGGTGGAGGCGAAGGCAGAGGTGGCGATTATCATAGTAGTGGTGAGATATCTGGAGGTGGTGATCAGAGAAGTGGTGGTTATGGAGGCGGAGGTGGTGATCAGAGAAGTGGTGGTTATGGAGGCGGGAGGAGCGACGGAGGTTACAGTCGTGGTGGTGGCGGAGGGAGAGATCAGGGATATGATGGTGGATCCCGCTACTCGAGAGGCCAAGGTGGTTCAGATGGAAACTGAGAAAGCGAACAACTGAACCGATCTGTTGAATGTCTATACATACATGAAAGATGGTTCTAGTTATCAAGGATTTTTGATTTACTTTATGGTTTCTCATTTTTTTATTTATGTCATCGCTTATGTCTTAGAGAACTTGGTGTGTTACTTGGTTATGGAATTAAAATGAAGAAATGTTTAATCTAAATTTAATCTTTGTTAAGAAAAAAACCAAAAATCCGAAACCCTAAGCTAAAGCCAGAACCCTAAACCTAAAACCTAAACCCTAAACTCTAAACCCTAAAAACTAAAAAAATAAAAATAACTATAACCCTAAACTCTAAAACCTTAAACCCTAAACTCTAAAGCCTAAAGCCTAAACCCTAAAATCCCTAAATCCTAAAGCCTAAACACTAAATCCTAAGCCCTAAACTCTAAACCCTAAACAGGACCCTAAACCTTAACTTAATCCCTAAACCTAATCCAAACCTAAAAACCTAAACCTAAACTAAATAGCTAAAATAAAATAAATAAAAAAAACCTAAATAAAATAAAATAAAAACCTAAACTAAACCTAAACTAAACCTTAAAATAAAATAAAATAAAAAATAAAAATAAACTAAAATAAAATAAATAAAAACCTAAACTAAACTAAAAATAAAATAAACTTAAGAATAAAAACCTAAATAAAATAAAAGTAAACATAAAATAAAAATAAAATAAATCTAAAATTAAATAAAATTAAATAAAAAAACCTAACTAAAAAAAAAACCTAAAATAAATAAAATAATCAAAAACAACCTAAAAAAAAAACCTAAAATAAAATAAAATATACAAAGCAAAATAAATAAACCTAAACTAAAATAAACCAAACTGAAAAAATAAAACCTAAACTAAATAAACTAAACCAAAACCAATAAATAAATAAACTAAAGAAAACCTAAACCTAAATAAAAGAAAACCTAAACATAAACCTAAAATAAAATAAAACCTAAACTAAAAAAATAAAAAACCTAAACCTAAATAAAATAAAAATAAAACTCTAAAAAAATGACCTAAACCTATACTTAAACATAAAATATCTAAAATAAAACCATAAACTAAAAATAAAATAAACTAAAATAAATAAAATAAAAACCTAAATAAAATAAAATAAACTAAATAAACCTAAACCTACTGGTTTACTTAATTTAAAATAAAATAAGAAAAAAATCTTAAACTAAATCCTAAATAAACCCTACCACAATAATAAATTAACCCTAAATCTTAAATCACAATCTACCTACAAACCCTAAACATAAAATCCTAAACCCTAAAAGGAACCTTAAACCCAAACTTACACAACCATAAACCATAAAACACAATCCAAATCTAAACCCTAAAAACCCTAAACCCTAACCTAAACCTAAAAAAAATCCAAAACCACAACCACTAAACCCATAAAAAACATAAAAATTTAAACCTAAACTAAATAAAATTGAAAAATAAAATTATTCAAAAAACCACGACCTAAATAAAATGAAAAAAGAAAATAAAATAAAACCTAAACTAAAACTTAGCATAAACATAAAAAATAAAATAAAATAAAAATAAATTATAATAGATAAATAAAACCTAAACTAAAAAAAAATAAAATAAACTTGAGAATAAAAAATAATAATAAAATAACAACTAAACGTAATATAAAAATAAAATAAAATAAAAACTAAATAAAATCCTAAACCTAAAAATTAAACCTAAAAATAAATAATAAATAAAACCTAAACCCTAAGCTAAAAAAACTAAACCTAAAAGAAAATTAAAATAGACAAAATAAAATAAACATAAACATAAACTAATATAAACTAACCAAAAATAATTAAAACCTAAACCAAAAATTAACTCAAACTATCAGCTAAACTAAATAAAATAAAGGAAACCTAAAATAAACCTAAACCTAAACTAAAAAATAATACCTAAAATAAAATTAAAATCTAAAGCTAAGATAATAAAATAAAAACCTAAACCTAAACCTAAAAATAAAAAATAAAACCTAAATCTAAAAAATAAAATAAAAAAACCTAAACTAAAAAATAAACCTAAACCTAAACCTAAACATAATCCTAAAAAATAAACTAAAATAAAAACCCTAATATAAAAATAAATAAATCTAAAATAAATAAACTAAACTAAATAAGAAAAACCTAAATAAAATAAAAATAATAAAATAAACCAAATAAACCTAAACCTATTGGTCTACTTAATTTAAAATAATAAAATAAATCCTAAACCCTAAATCTTAAACCATAAAACCTAAACCCTAAAAAATAAAACTAACACTAAGCCCTAAACCCTAAATCTATAATATTAAACCTACAACCCTAAACCCTAAACCCTAAAAAACCTTAAACCCTAATCCCTAAACCTAAACCCTAAACCCCAAAAGCATGAATACTAAAACCATAAACCCTAAACCCAGGTTGATATAATCTTTATGAAAGTTGATCTTAAAGAAGTCAACAGAGAGGTTGTAAAATACAAACCTGGTGCTCTTGGCTGTGTTGGTCTTGTTGCAACTATTGATGTTGTAGTTCCTCCAGGAAACACTTGTCGGATCCTAGGTTTCTTTCTTCAGGATCTCAACATCCCAACTAAGATCAATAAGGGTTCTATTAAAATTATCACCCTACTTGTGATTAAAAGGCGATAAGGTGGGATCCTCGAGCTCCTTGCTATTAGGCCATCCTCTTATGGCATTGTCATCCGATCCGTGTATGATGATGGTTGGTGTTAAGTCTTGAGGTGCTTGACCTCATTGAAGATGATCTCATCAAAAAGTTTTTGACAGGCCTTTCAAAGATCACTTCTCTCTCACTAGCCCTCTCTTATCCCACCCTTACAGTAGCGCCCCACATGTTCATCAATGCTTACAAGAAGGTTGTCACTATCATAATTGCCATTGATTACACATGTCTGTAGGCCGAGAACATTAACGAGTATTTGAATGATCCTAGTAATTTTGATGTATGCACGCTACACCGCTCTTACTCTCGTGGTCTCTATTTGTAGTGGAAGAGAAGAAGGAAGAGCCTACTGAGGAATCTGATGATGATATGGGTTTTAGCTTGTTCGATTAAGCTTTGTTGTCCTTTCAAAAAATTAAATTTTATTATCTCTGGGAGTTTAATATATTTGTGAAATACTATTTTTGTGAATTTTTGAATTGCATTTTAGTTTTTCCTATTTATTTATTAGAAGATAATGCCTTATTTAATTTAGTAATTTCTTATTTGTTATGGAATCATTTGAGTTTAAAAAAAATAAACTAAAAAACCTTAAAACTAATCCCCAAACTCTAAACTAAACCTAAAGTAACTAAATAAATTAAAAAATAAACCTAAACCCTAATAAACCTAAACCTCAATCAAACCCTAGAATGGGAAAACCTTGATGGCGAACATCACCGTCAAGCAGGCTTAGTCTAGATCTAGTGATGGAGGCAAAGGTGGAGGTGGCAGTTATCGCAGTGGTGGTGAGGGATCTGGAGGTGCTGGTGGATATGGAGGTGCTTGTCAGAGAAGTTATGGTTATGGAGGTGGGAGGAGTGACAGAGCTTACAGCCGTGGTGGTGGCGGAGGGAGAGATCGGGGATATGATGGTGAATCCCACTACTCGAGGCGGGGTGGTTCTGATGGGAACTGGAGAAATTGAAGAATGGTCGATCTGATCTGCTGCTTATGGAACTATGTCTTTATTGTATAGACAGGTTCAAACTTTCTAATGTTTTTGATTTGCTCAATGCATGCTCATTTTTTATCTATGTCACCCCTTATGTCTTAGAAAACATGGTGTGTTACTTGGTTGATGAAATCAAAAAGATGAAATGTTGAATCTGATTTTATTCTCTATTAAAAAAAACCAAAAATCCTAAACCCTAAACAAAAAGCTGAACCTTAAATTTAAAACCTAAACCCTAAACCCTAAAAGCAAAATAAATAGAAAATCAAAAAAAAAATTAAAAAAACCTAATCCTACACCCTAAACTTACAACCCTAACCCTAAACCCTAAACCCTTAAACCCTAAACCCCAAACCCAAAACCCTAAACACTAAACCCTTAATGCCAAAAGCATAAACACTACAACCTTAAACCCTAAACCCCGATTGAGCTTATTTTTATGTAAGGTGATCTTAAAGATGTTAGTGAAGAGGTTGCGAAAAATAAGGTTGGTGCCCCTACCTGTGTTGGTCTTGTTGCACCTATTGATGTTGTGGTTCCTCCAGGAAACATTAGTATGGATCCTTCACATAATTCTTTCTTCTAGGATCTCAACATCCCAACTAAGATGAACAAGGGTACTATTGAAATTATCCCTCGGGTTGAGTTGATTAGAAAGGCGATAAGGTGGGATCCTCAAAGGATGCTCTCTTCGCTAAGCTTGGGATTAGGCCATTCTTTTATGGCCTTGTCATCCAGTCTGTGCATGATGATGGTTCGATGTTCAGTCCTGAGTGCTTGACCTCACTAAAGATGATCTCATCAAAAAATTTTGGCATGCCTTTCAATGATCACTATCACTAGCCCTCTCTTATACCCTTTAGTACATGTTCATCAACCCAAGAATGTCCTCTCCATCATGATTGCCAATGATTACACATACCGAAGGTTAAGAAGTATTTGAAGGGTCTAGTAAATTTAATGTGGCATTGCTTTGGTGCTTCTACTACTCACCTTTCTCGCTTCTGCTGGAAGAGAAGAAGGAAGAGCCTACTGAGGAATCTGATGATGATACGGGTTTCAACTTGTTCGACTAAGCTTTGTTGGCCTTATATAAAATAAAATTTTATTGTCTCTAAGAGTTAAAATCATTTAATGAAATATTTTTTTTCTGAATTTTTTAATTAAATTTTTTTTATCCTATTTTATTTATTATTATAGGATAATGTCTTGTTTGATTTAGTAATTTCATATTTGTTATGGAATCATTTGAGTTAAAAATAAAATAAAATAAAAGCCTAAACCTATAAACCCAAACCCTAAAATAAAACTAAAGTAACTAACTAAATTAAAAAATAACCTAAACCTCTTATAAACTAAACCTAAACCCTAAAACCTAAAATAAACCTAAACAGAATGATGGTAGGAACATATTTTTAAACTTTGGCCAAGTTTGCAAAAATAGACTTGTTGATTTTGAGGGAGGTAGTAAGCTGCATCCTCAAATATGCTTACCTCATGAACTATAAATGGCTTGAGATCTCCTTTGACAGTAGAAGATCCCACCTCTCACGAACTTCATATACTGATGTAGTGAGGATGGAACTATGTTGTCCTGAAGTATCTATGGTCTCCCAAGCAAAGCATTGAAAGATATATTTGAGTCTATAATGTGAAACTTGGCTTTGGTCTTCCAATCATCTATCTCCAAGGGCAACACTATGGAGCCTAAGGCCTGTTGACCTCACTTTTGGAGTGCGAATTCAATCTTTCCATCTTAGACTTAGGAGTCTTCTAGACACTAAGACTTTCCTAGTTAGAAGACACTTCTAATAATTAGGTAAACACTTAACCTAAGCTTAAAGACTTAGAAGGGTTAACCATAGGATTAGGTTATGCCTTTGGGATTAGGATAATCTACCTACCCTTCAACCCAAATCCAATCCATGTTCACCTTCTCAAACCAAACCTCAAGTTCAATTCAATCATGAAATTCAAATTCAAATCCGAACCCAAATTCCAAAACCAAATGATTGAAGCCCATGAACAAATCCAAACTTGAAACCCTTCCTAAGCCATATGAACTATCCCAAGGACTCAACCAAATCTTAATCCAAATCAATCCAAAATAAATTGATTTTCTCATAATCAATTTATATCTTCAATAATCTTCCTAAATATAAATCAAATCTACATTCAAATGATCAAAACCAAATCCAACTAAATCAAATTAAATCAAAACCCTTCCAGCCATATGACCAATCCATGGACTTAGCTAGATCTTAATCCAAATCAAGTAAAACTCAATTGATTTTCTCACAAATCAATCAGATTTTCAATCATCTTCATAAATTTAAATGAAATATACATTTAAATCATCAAAACTAAATCAAAACCAAATTACAATCCAAACCTAAGCCACATGACCCAACTCCCTGGACTTAGCCAAATTCCTTTATTTGAAAACCCAAATTCAATTTATTTTCTCATGAATAAATCATACCTTCAATCATATTCTCAAATATAAATGAAATCTACAATCATCAAGCCAAACCAATATCAACCCAAGTCAAACCCAACTTAACCCTTTTAACTTGAAATGTTCAAATGAACCAAAACCCATTTGAATTTATATATCAATCCCAAATCCATATATATAGACTCAACTAAATCCTACTCAACCCAAAATAAAGCTAATTAAACCCAATTGGTCCACTTGACCCAAAGTGGCCAATTTGACCTATTTGACCAAAGTTCTAATCCTATCCAAATTGGAGTGAACCAAGTTCATCAAAACATCCCATCATGATTATTGATCACCCTATGTTGATCAATTGCCTCAAATTTGGTCAAACCAAGTCAACTTGGTCATTTGACCAAGTCAACCCCTTAACCCATATTAACCCAAACTAGCCAAATTGCAACCTAAGCTAAATCCCTTGAAACCAATGATTCATATCAAATCAAAATCAATATTTGAATATGACTTGACCTTCAAACATAACCCAATTGGCCCTCTTGACCCAAGTTGACCTGAATTGACCTAAAAGACAAAATTGGGTCAAATCAAAATAAAAACCATATTGATTGTGACCAATGGCTCATGTTCATTCCAAATTCATAGTTGAACATGACCAAAACCATGATTGGACCCAATTGAACCCAATTGACCTACCTAGGCCAAATTGACCTAAAGGTTCAAGTTAGCTTAAATCAAAACTAAATCCAAATTAATTAAAATCAAAGCCTACAATCATCTTAAATTGGTTAACTAAACCCAAACCAAAACCCAAGACAATTTGGCCAATTTAACTAGTCAATTTTACACATATGACCCAAATGAATTCAAATGAGCCAAAATGAAATCTAAGCCAAACTAAACCAAACCAATTGAACTAAAACATCCCAAATGATCATATGAACTTGACCCTTTGTTTGACCCAATTTGACCAATTGGTCAACTTGACTAACCCAATTTGACTTAAATAAGTCAAATTGAGCCAAACCTAACCAAATTAACTCCAATAGAGTTGAAATTTGGACTAACCCATTTTTTCCTCATTTCAAATATTTCCAAATTAATTCCAATGCCAAATGATCATTCTACCCTTGGGTCAAGGGCATCGCATGAGATAAATCACCCATGTAAGTGGTCATTTCCACTCTTTGGACAATTGGTACTCTCCCAATAGTCCACCTAGGCACTCAGGACACTAGCGACCAAGGGGTGGTTGGGTGCCATGAATGGGAGGTGAAATCACCTCACCCTTCCTATTTAGCATTTGAAACCCATAGGACACCCATGATCCTTCCTTGGTAGCCACCTCTTCAACCAACCAAGCAAGCCAACACCTCCTCCTACAACCCACTCCACGAGATGGTTGGATGACCACTAGAAGCCAAACTCGATCCCATTATTTGATCAAGATGAAGGGGGTATACACCCTCTCATTTCCACTCAAACACACACACACACACAATCATTCCAAAGAACCCTAGCTACCCAAGATGAGCCACTAGAGCCATTCCCTAAGCTCCCAAGCTCATTCCTCGATCAAAAAATGCCATTCCCATCCATCCTAAAATAGGACACTCCCATTTCACTTCTCCATTTCTCCATCAAACTCAAATAACTTTTGCATACCTTCCCTAGGCCTCGTCGAGTAAGAACGAGTCATCTCCCAAGCTTCTTGAGCATCAGAGGTGGGACTTCGATCAAAGTCGACCTCCAAATCATCAATTTTTGGCCTTCCGAGTGAACATCAAGGAATTGATCCAATTGTTGCTCAACAGGGCTTCATCTCCACTAGATGAAGCATCCTCAATCATTCGATCTACTGATCTTGAGCTCCAGTGAGGTATGCTTACAAAATCAATCCTTAGGCAAAAATGGGTTGGAGCTTTTTGAAGAAAACTTGCATCTCATGTGATCTTGATGGTTGGATCCCCTTCGATCAATGTCATGAAGGTGTGGGATCCTTTTGGAGTTGATCCAACCTCGGGTAAGCTCGGATCAAGTGAGCAATGGAGGATGGAATCAATTCTCCCTCACTCACGTGATGTTTGATCATGCACCATCCATTTCTCATGATCAAAATGGATGGTTGTGATTAGATTTGTTAGATCGATCTGATTTAATCCTATTAAGCTATGGGATTAATAGTTGTCTGATCTTAGATTGGACGGTGAGCGAGAAAGCATGACCGCCACCGCCACCACATAGGTGTTAAGTCGAATTAGTTTTAAGTAGCCAATCCCACGATACCACATGGAAAGCACTCCATGCCATGTGCCATGTGATATTAGGCTTTAATTAGGCATAACTAATCATTTTTAATGGCTAAAACTTCAAAAATCATAAATCAATTGCAGAGAAATAAAAAATGTAAATAAATACTAATTTTAAAAGTATTTTAGAGGAGAATTAATTAAGAAAGATCTTCACTAATTTTGAACAGTAATTAAAGTTTAATTACAAAATTAATTAAGATTAATTACTACTTATTATTTGAGCAATTAATCCCAAATTTTATGGGTTAATTTAATGGGATGACTTGCCTCCCATGATTTTCTTGGGATTTATTTGCTCACTTAATTAAGAAAATTGATTAACTAAACCTTACTCTTTTAAATTAATGATTAATTAATGCCATGAATAGTAATAAATTGGTTAATTAAGTATATTAATCATTGTTCAATAGTAAGTGAACTAAATAATAGGGTTGGGACCCCTTTCACTAAATTCATTTCACCTTTTTTTAAAATGAAATTGATTAAGATTTAACTTATTAACTAAATCACTTAATCAAATTGAAATCATAATCACATCAAACCTTAATTAATTAAATCATGGGGTAGATCTTTAGGTGTTTAATAACCTAAAGGAGTTTAATGAAATTATGGTTAGTCCACATGTGTGGGAAAATCATAATAGAAATTAATTAAGTCCTTTAATCTAATTAACTATTAATCTAGACCCAATTGCATTAAGCCCCTTTTATTTCCTAGGATCATTACAAGTTTATTTTCCTTGCATATCTCATGTTGGATAATTAGTTAGTTAATTACTTTAAGGAGACATAGGTAAGGGTAATTAATTCATCTAATTAAGGGTTCAACTTAATTAACCCATAAAATCAACTTAATTACATTTCCTTAAATTAAATCAAATCAATAATGTGGGAATGGGTTTAAAACAACAAGTGATGATTTCTCTTCTCTTCTTTAAATCAAATCAAACCCAAAACTTAATTAATAAAGAAGCTTTGGTTTTCTTTAAATAATCTTATTTGATTTGATTATCCTTAAGAACTACTTTGGTTGAATGAATCACATGCTTATATTTGTCCTTCTTTGTAATCATGTTAAATAGTATGTCATTTGAATTCATGCATCCATCTTTTCAAAATCAAGTAAATAAAATGGATTTCCTTTATGTATGCTTGAATGTTGATATAATTTATAATATGCATGGCTATTATCACTATTAAATCCAAATGTATTTTTCAATAGCTTATAAATGAATAATAATATGTGTTATGATGCTAGTTATAAGTACATAAGAAATGCATTTTCTTATAGCTTAAGTGTATGAACGTTGTGTTCTCTTTCCTTTATACATGTGTTGACTTATATAAGATTGAATGGTAATGGGTATATAGTCTGGACATCCCAAGAACATGAGGCTTTAGCTAGCCCCAAGGAGGTCATTTGATTGCCTCACTTCTGGTTTAATAATGTCATTCCCATTTTATTTCATTCTTATGTATTTCAACATTAGAATTTGGATAGAGTTTTAATTCATATATATATATATATATATATATATATATAAATAAATACATTCTTTGCATGGTTTTCTTTCCCTCATTTATGTATACATCCATGTGTGTCCAAGAAAAAAAATATATAGTCTGGACATCTCAGGAATATGAGGCTTTAGTTAGCCCTAAGGAGGTCATTTGATTACCTCACTTCCCTGATTTAACAATGACATGTACTTGCCTATATCTTTGTACATGTATATCTATATGTGATTTGTGAATGAAAATCCCATTTTACATTATAATTGCATGCATTCATAATTGACTAAGTGGTTGAATTAATTAGCCATATGATTTGGAGATTACTTCCTATGTTCATGTATACAAATTTACATATGTTTGAATGCAAATGGGTATATAGTTTGGACATCTCAAGAATACAAGGCTTTAGCTAGCTCCAAGGAGTTCATTTCATTACCTCACTTCTCTGGTTTAACAATGGCATATGCCTATTTAATTTCATTCTTATGTCCTTTTTCTATTAGAATTTGGATAAAGTTTTAAATTAATATGTTTAAATAATTCAATCAAACAAAATATAAATTCTAAACATACACATTCATCATTTAAGTGTGCTAAAATATGTTACATGTATGGATACACTTAGGATTAAATCATATGCATGTTACATGTGATGGAATGGAATGATTTAATATATGTCATGTGGTAGTAATTCAATTAAATTAATCTTAAGATGCCTTTCATTTTGTATAGGATTATTTAAAGTGAACATAAACTTAGGATTAGTTAAACCATTTAATAAGCCATTCACTAAAGAGAACTAAATCAAATTAATAAACTTTAGAAAGTGACTTAAGGTAGGGATGAAAGAGGGCAATCCTCTTTTCCTCTCTTTATAACACTTAGTTCCTAAGTGTAATCAAATGAAACAAAAAAAAAACATAAATTAAAATTCTCAAATCAATTAAACTACTTCAAGTGAAATCAACCTTTCATATTAAATTGAATCCTTCTACACTTATAAAATATAACACTAATGCCTAACAAGACTTACCACAAAATCCTTAATACACACATTAGAATTAAGTCACCACTTCTAGCACTAAGTTAGGACAGTGTATGATGTGATGTATATTTTGTTTTATGATGTATTATTTTAGATTAGAGGTTAAGGTGCATGCTTCATAGACTGCAAGTTAGGCCAATATTAGCCTAATCATGTTTTCTGCAAGGGATTATGGTTAAGGGATGCATAAAATTAAATGTGAATGCTCTTTTTGTTGGTTGCTTAAATCTTGAAGCGTAATCTAAGATAGGACAGGCGGGCATAGTTACTCATATGTAGGGTGCTAAGTTCAAATTATAAATACAACTACTTGGGATTATATGTATATTTAGCTAACCTCTTTTTGCAGCTATAATTAGATTTACTTTTCCCACATAAATGTAATTTTTAATAGGAATTAGGATTAGTGCTATGGGTAATTAGGATGAGTAGTGGCCAGAAGGCTTTATCTTGGGGTGCCCTATGATGCCTTTGAAGAAAGCACCATCCAAATTGAACAATGAACCAAATCAGAAATGAAGATATGAAAAAAAAGACCACCATAGTATTTAATACAATTATAATTATTCTTTCATATTCTAGATTGTATAAAGGTAGAGCTCAACTACCCATCTTTTCTCTCTCCGGGTTGGACGGTGGTACCCGACTGCATCGGCCTTTTATTATTTTACGATAGTTTATATAATTGTTTGATGTTATGTTTACATTGTGCATTAGAACTATGTGATTTTCATAGTTTCTTAAATAATTAATTCTTTAATGTGAGGCTTGGATATGATTAAGCTCTTAGGATAAAAAAAATAAAACCTAAACCAAAAAAATAAAAAATAAAACCTAAACCTAAAAAAAACTCAACTAAAAAATAAACCAAAACTTTAAAAATAAACTAAAATAAAATTTGAATCAAATAAAGAGACATTGAATTGAGAGTGCTTTTAAAAATAGTGAGCCGACCACCAAAGGAAAGCAAATGGAATTCCTAAGCAGAAATTTTATTTAAATTTCTCTGAATTAACTTATCAAAAGATGGGATCATTCTAGGCCTTTAAAGAAAGGAGCACCAAAGTACTTTAGAGGTAAGTGTTGATGTTTAAAATTAATGATATGCAAGATTTGAGTGATTTTATTATTGGAGATACGAGAGGAAGTGATAAAATAGATTTTGTTATCATTGATAGAAAGGCCACTTTCTCTACCAAATTTATTTATAAAATTCTTGAGATTCTTGATATGATAGAAGCATTGAAAAAAATAATGAAATCATCACAAAGTGAAGTGGGAAACAAGAAGACCACCAAGAGTTGTAGTACATACAAGGATTAAGAATAAATCATCGATGCTCATAGATAAGTACTCAATAGCTATCATAAACAAAGTAGGAGATAAAGGATCCCCTTGTCTTAAGCCATGGAAAGAGGGAAAGAAACCCAAGGATTCCTTATTAAGAAAAATAAAAAACTAGGCATTTATTAATACAATTTCTAATAAAATAAATCAATTTATTTGAAAAACCAAATAAATTTAGAATATGGAAAAGAAAATCCCAAGTTATGTTGTCAAACGCTTGGTAATATCCAATTTGAAAAGAATGTTGCAACCTCTATTCTTGGCATCAAGATCATGAATTAATTCTTAAGCAAGTAAAATATTATCATAAATAGATCTACTTCTAACAAAACTTGTTTAGTTGAGAGAGATAGATCTATTAAGTAAAGGACTAAGCTTGTTGGTAATAATTTTGGAAATCAACTTATTTAAGGTGTAAAGACTAATAGGTCTAAAAGCACTCCAATAGTCTGGATTATCTTTCTTAGGAATGAGGACAATAGAAGTACTAGAAAATATCTAGGAAAAAGGATTACCATTAAAAAAATCAATCACAGACTCAATCAAATAGTTTTTAAAGATAATCCAACATTTATGAAAAAATTGAGTAGTAAAACCCTCCGGACTAGCAACAAAATCTATGTTCATGCTATTAAGAACTTTAAAATTTTCATCTTCATTAGGTACAATGGTAAGCAAATCATTATCATCATTTGTAATAATAGAAGGAATCAAATGTGGTTTAGAAATAACTTCATAAGAGCAATTCTTATTAAGCATATTTCTAAAGTAATTAATAACATATTGCTTGATATTATTATTCTATGTAATCCAATCTACATTATTGTCTTTAATTTTTGAATATTATATAAAGCTCTCTATTTATTAATTAAAGCATGGAAATAGCTAGTATTCTTGTCACTATCTGTAATATTTATACTGGCTACTTTATAAGTCTCTTCCATATTTTGGAAGTGAACGACTTTATCTTTCATCTCAGTCAGGTCCTTAATCTTAGAAGGATCTTATATAATAGAGACTTCAAGATCACAAACTAATTTTTCCATATCTTTAATATTAACAAAAAGGTTTTTAAAATAATGCTTGTTCCACCAATGAAAATTTTGTTTAAGTCTTTCAAGTTTAAACTAAAGTCTATTCATCCCCATAATCGAATTATCAGGATGTAAAAAAGCTTTCAAATTAATGGCCACAACATCAAAAAAAATCAATATGCTAAATCCACATGTTCTGAAATCTAAAAGGAGAGGAGTTTTTTAATCTATTAGAATTATCTTTAATAGAAACTATAAGAGGGGCATGATCAGACAAGGTTCTGTTGAAATGAAAAATAGAAGTAATAGGCCACTAAGTAATCCAAAGTGTATTAAAAAGGTTCCAGCTCAACCCTTAATAGTCTAGAGTTTTGCCAAGTATAATTAGAACCCTTAAAGACAATATCAAGCAAATTACCATCAAGGATCATATTGGAAAAATCTTCCATGGAATGAATATTGGGAGAGCAATAACTTCATTCAAGAGAATAAAATAGTGTTGAAATCACCACCAACAAAATGTTTGTTGGTAGTAAAAATTCCCCAAAATATCCCAAAGAAGATTTTTACTAGATCTATAACAAGATGCATAAATAAAAGAGCCCAAAACACAATAGTCACCATAGAGTTTTAGGTTTAAGTTTATGGTTTTTTTATTTTATAATTTTTTTGTAAAATTAAATAAATTGGTACATTTAGGTTTATTTAGTTTATTTTTTATTTATTTTAGTTTATTTTATTTTTTATTTTTTAGGTTTATTTTTATTTTTATTTTCATTAGTTTATTTATTTTAGGTTTATTTATTAGGTGGCTAAGGTTTAGGTTTACTATTTAGTTTGATTTTATTTTTATTTTATTGTTTAGGTTTAATTTTATTTTTTTATTTTTTAGGTTTAGGTTTATTTATTTTATTAGTTTAGGTTTATTTAAGGTTTGGGTTTAGTATATTTTAGGTATTATTTATTTTAGTTTAGGTTTAGGTTTATTTTATTTTTATTTTAGGTTTAGGTTTTTTTTTAGTTTAGGGTTTAGGTTTCACATTTTATTTATTTTTAAATTTTATTTTTAGGTTTATTTTATTGGTTTTGGTTTTTATTTAGTTTTTATTTTATATTATTTTAGGTTTATTTTATTTCTATTTTATGTTTAGTTTTTATTTTATTTAAGTTTTTTATTTTTTAATTTAGTTTAGGTTTTTATTTATTTTATTTAACTTTAATTTTTATTTTCTATTTTATTTTCTTTTGTGGTTTAGGTTTCAGTTTATGCTTTTATTTTATTTCGTTATTTTATTTTATTTTGGTTTAGGTTTTTTTATTTATCTTATTTTTAGGGTTTATTTAGTAAAATTTTAGGTTTTTAGCCTTTTATGGTTTAGATTTTAGATTTTAGTTTTTATTTTAGGTTTATTTGTAGGTTTTATTTTTTAGTTTAAGTTTAGTTTTATTTTTAGTTTATTCTATTTTGTTTTAGTTTAGGGTTAAGGTTTTGTTTATTTAGGTTTAGGTTTTATTTATTTTAGTTTAGGTTTAGGTTTACTTTATTTTATTTATTTTAGGTTTAGGTTCTTTTTTAGTTTTGGGTTTAGGTTTTATTTTTTATTTACTTTTAGGTTTTATTATTAGGTTTATTTTTTAGGATTAGGTTTTAGTTTAGTTTTTATTTGATTTTATTTTAAGTTTATTTTATTTTTATTTTACTTTTAGTTTTTATTTTATTTATGTTTTTTTATTTTTATGTTTATTTTAATTTTTAATTTATTTTAGGTTTTATTTATTTTATTTTAGTTTAGTTTTTTTATATTATTTTATTTTTAGGTTTAGGTTTAGGTTTAGGTTTAGATCTTAGTTTAGGTTTTTATTTTATTTTATTATATTTATTTTATTTAGGTTTAGGTTATTTATTTATTTTATTTTTAGGTTTTATTTAGTTTAAGTTTAGGTTTTATGTTTTTAGGGGTTTAGGGTTTAGGGTTTGGGGTTTAGGGTTTAGGGTTTAGGTTTATGTTTAGGGTTTAGGGTTTAGGTTTAGGTTTAGGATTTTAGTTTTTTAGGGTTTAGGTTTAGGGTTTAGGTTTAGGTTTAGGTTTAGGTTTAGGTTTAGGCTTAGGCTTAGGTTTAGGTTTAGGGTTTAGGGTTTAAGTTTAGTTTAGGTTAAGGATTTATGGTTTAGGGTTTAGGGTTTAGGGTTTTAGGGTTTATGCTTTTAGGGTTTAGGGTTTATGGTTAGCATTTAGGGTTTAGGGTTTAGGATTTTATAGGGTTTAGGGTTTAAGATTGTAGGTTTAGGGTTAGTTTAGGGTTAGTTTAGTGTTTAGGGTTTAGGCTTTATGGCTTATAATTTAGGGTTTAAGGTTTAAGGTTTAAGGTTTAGGGTTTTTGATTTATTTTAGGGTTTAGGTTAGTTTAGAGTTTTTTTTTAAAAAATTAAGTAAAGGTTTAGGTTTATTTAGTATATTTTTTTATTTTTTTTAGTTTTTTTTTAATTTTTTTAGGTTTATTTTTTATTTTATATAGTTTGGTTTATTTATTTTAGTTTAGTTTTTAGGTTTTGGTTTAGGTATATGTTTATTTTTTAGTAAAGTTTAATTTCTATTTTTATTTTATCAAGTTTAGGTTTTATTTTTTTATTTTTTAGATTTAGGTTTAAGTTTTTTCTAAATTTTTTTAGGTTTTTATTTTAGGTTAATTTTTAGGTTTATATTTTCTAGTTTAGGTTTAGGTTTATTTTTAATTTATTTTAATTTATTTAGTTTAGGGTTTAAGATTAGTTTATTTTAAGTTTAAGTTTGGGTTTTATTTATTTTAGTTTAGTTTATTTTAGTTCAGGTTTAGGTTTATTTTATTTTATTTATTTTACGTTTAGATTTTTTTAATTTAGGGTTTATGTTTTATTTTTTTATTAGTTTTTAAGTTTATTTTTTAGGTTTAAGTTTTAATTTTTTTATATATTAGGATTATTTTATTTTTATTTTATGATTTGCTTTTTATTTTCATTAGGTTTTCTATGTTTAAGTTTATTTTATTTTTTTATTTAGTTTAGATTTTTATTAGTTTTATTTTAGTTTAGTTTTAATTTTTTATTTTTTTTATTTTTAGGTTTAGGTTTAGGTTTTAATTTAGGTTTTAGTATTATTTTATTTTTTTTAGTTTATTTTGGTTTAGGTTTTTTACTTATTTTATTTTTAGATTTTATTTAGCTTAGGTTTGTATTTTTAGGGTTTAAGGTTTAGAGTATATGGTTTAGGGTATAGGATTTGGGGTTTAGGTTTTAAGGTTGTAGGTTTTAGGTTTATGGTTTAGGGTTATGGGTTTAGGGTTTAGGGTTTAGGGTTTAGGGTTTAGGGTTTGGGTTATGGGGTTTAGAGTTTAGGGTTTAGGGTTGTAGGTTTTAGGGTTTAGTGTTTAAGGTTTAGGGTTCAGGGTTTAGAGTTTAGAGTTTTAAGGTTTAGGGTTTAGGGTTTAGGGTTTAAGGTTTAAGGTTTAAAGTTTTAGGGTTTAAGGCTTAGTGTTTAGGGTTTTAGGTTTTGTTTAAATTTAGGGTTTAAATTTATTTATTTTATTTTGTTTATAATTTTATTTTTATTTAAATTAAGCTTAGGTTTAGGTTTATTTAGTTTATTTTATTATTTATTTTTTAGGTTATTTTATTTTATTTTAGTTTATTTATTTTATTTATTATTCATTTAGGTGATTTATTTTTGTTTATTTTTTTTAGGTTTAGGTTAATGATTTTATTTTTTTAGTTGAGTTTTATTTTATTTATTTTATTTTTTAGGTTTAGGTTTTATTTTATTTTAGATTTAGGTTCATATTTAATTAATTTATTTTATTAATTTAGTTTAGGTTTAGTTTATTTTATTTAGGTTTTATTTTATTTATTTTAGTTTAGTTTAGGTTTATTTTTATTTTGTTTATTTTATTTATTTTTTAGGTTTAGAATTTTAGTTTGAGGTTTAGGTTTATTTTTTGGTTTTATTTTTTTTAGGTTTAGGTTTTTTTAGTTTATTTTATTTTATTTTAGGTTTATTTATTTTTATTTTATTTAGTTTTTTATTGTATTTAGGTTTTTTTTATCTTAGTTTATTATATATATTTTTATTTCATTTAGGTTTTAATTTGTTATTTAATTTATTTATTAGTTTATTTTTTATTTTAGGTTTTGGTTTTAGTTTATGTTTTTAATTTATTTTATTTATTTTAGGTTTTTTTAGATATTTCATTTTTATGTTTTATTTAGTTTAGGTTTAAGTTTTTATGCTTCTAGGGATTAGGGTTCAGGGTTTAGGGATTAGGGTCTAAGGGTTTAGGGTTTAGGGTTAGGGTTTAGGGTTTAGAGTTTAGGGTTTAGGGTTTAGGGTTTAGTTTTTAGGATTTAGGGTTTAGGGTTTTTAGGGCTTAGGGTTTTGGGGTTTAGGGTTAGCTTAGGGTTTAGGGGTTTTTTTAAAATAAATAAGTAAATGAGTATGTCTAGATTTATTTAGTTTATTTTCTTTATTTTAGTTTATTTTATATTTTATTTTTATTTATGTTTATTTTTTATTATTTATTTATTTTAGTTTAGGTTTTTTATTTTAGTTTATTTTTTCGGTTTAGGTTTAAGTTTAAGTTTTTATTTTATTTTTTTAGGTTTAAGTATTTGGTTTTTTGTTTAGGTTTATTTTTATGGTTTATTTTTTATTTTAGATTTAGGTTTACTTTTAATTTATTTTATTTTATTTAGTTTATGTTTCAGTTTAGATTTAGGTTTAAATTTTATTTATTTTAGTTTAGTTTATTTTAGTTCAGGTTTAGGTTTATTTTATTTTTATTTTACATTTTGGTTTTTTTTTAGTTTAGGGTTTAGGTTTTATTTTTTATTTATTTTAGGTTTTATTTTAAGTTTATATTTTAGGTTTAGCTTTTTATTTAATTTTGATTTTATTTTATTTTAGGTTCATTTTAATTAGGTTTTGTATTCTTAGGTTTATTTTATTTTTTAGTTTAGTTTAGGCATTTATTTATTTAATTTTAGTTTTTTTTATTAGTTTATTTTATTTTATTTTCATTTTAAGTTTAAGTTTATGTTTTAGTTTAGGTTTTTATATTTTTTTTTTTATTATTTTATTTAGGTTTAGGTTTTATTTAATTTTGGATTACATTTTTTGGTTTTTAGGATTAGAGTTTAGGGTTTAGGGTTTAGGGTTTAGGGTTTTAGGTTTAGGGTTTAGGATTTTAGGGTTTAGGTTTAGGGTTTAGGGATTAGGGTTTAAACTTTAGGTTTAGGTTAGCAGGGTTTAGGTTTATTTTTTAGGGCTTTAGTTTAGGTTTAGCTTTAGGTTTAGTTTAAAGAGTGGTTTAGGGTGTAGTTTAGGGTTTAGGATTTTTTAGGGTTTAAGGTTTAGGTTTAGAGTTGAGTTAGGGTTAGGTTTAGGGTTTAACCTTTAGGGTTTAGGGGTTTAAGTTTAGGTTTAGGGGTTTAGGGTTTTGGTTTAGGTTTAAGTTTAGGGTGGGTTTTAGGGGTTTAGTTTAGGGTTTTTAGCAAGGTTTAGGTTTTAGTTTATTTATTTTAGTTTATCTTATTTTTTATTTTTATTTAGGTTTATTTTTTTTATTTAGTTTAGTTTATTTATTATAGGTTTATTTATTTTTGTTTAGGTTTTTATTTTAGTTTATTTTTAAGGTTTTGGTTCAAGTTGATGTTTATTTTTTAGTTTAGCTTTATTTTTATTTTATTTTTTACGTTTAGGTTTTATTTTTATTTTCATGTTTTTATTTAGTTTTTATTTTATTATATTTTAGGTTTATTTTATTTTTAATTTAGGTTTAGTTTTGTTTTGTTTTATTTAGGTTTTTTTTTTATTTTAGGTTTATTTTTTATTTTTATTTTAGTTTAAGTTTTATTTATTTTATTTTAGTTTATTTTATTTTTTATTATAATTTTTGGTTTAGGTTTTAGTTTAGGTTTTAATTTAATTCAATTTTATTTAGGTTTAGGTTTTATTTATTTATTTTATTTTTAGGTTAAATTTAGTTTTGGTTTAAGTTTTTAAGTTTTTAGGGTTTAGGGTTTGGGGTTTAGGGTTTAGGGTTTAGGGTTTAGGGTTGCAGGTTATTGGGTTGTAGGTTTAGGGTTTAGGGTTTTGGGTTTAGGGTTTTAGGGTTTAGAGGTTATGGTTTAGGGTTTATAGTTTAGAGTTAGGATTAGTTTTAGGCATTAGGGTTAGTTTTAGGGTTTATTTAGGGTTTAGGGTTTCAGTGAGCCTAGAAGATTGGGATTTATAAAACTAAAACATATTGCTAAGCAGAAATATACAAGATAGAAATAAAGAGCTGGGAAGATTTGGTTTAGACAAGTTATTACATGTTTGAAATGGAATTGTTGTTAAAAAAAAATACTTGTATTTATCCTACTAAGATCAAATGTTTAGAGTTTAATTCACTAAATCAAAAAACAAAAATTATAAATGAGTACATGAACAAACTTGAAGTATTGTTGTTATCTCTAAAATTAGGAAAAGATTAAACTAATGTTGTTTAGGTTTAGATCGACATGAGCCCTAAACTTAAAGGAGACACTACATAAAATTAATTTGCATGTGGCATTTCAACAAACTTGATTTCAAATAATATCAAAATTCTTGCACTTGAAAGAATGTCATGTAAATGTAAGAATTATTCTTTCCACCATTAAATCAAATTCAAATGAATACATCTAAATGAAGTAACACTACTACCAATAAAAGAAAATTGAAAAGATGATAGATACTATGTTGGGATCCAAAATCTCACTTAAATCATATTTTAGATGTCAGCAGAAAATCTATCAGTGTCCTAAATCTCTCACAACACTATGCCACCTATTTCTAAGCATTGACTTAAGAGTTTTACTTGAGTGCTTTTTTGTTGATGCAAATTATTCATTACATTATGTTGGCGCATTGAGTCTCAAAGTAGGAGAGCTATAGTTTTGGAAATCCCTATCCAGAGATATTGAGTTTGGATTATTCTTATTACACACTACTTATCAACAAATTTTGTCAAATATGATCAATATTGTAAAAATCCAATTCAGTAATACTTCGCATTAAGTCTCCCTAATTTTCCAAGATGTTTAGCATAATCTCAAAGCATTGAAATCCTACTAGAGAGAGATTTTTAAAGCACAGATTTAGCTCCTCGTCATATCTGCTAAATTGAAAGAGCTGCAGTTGAGAAGAGAATTTTGATTTAAATAGGAGTTCTATGATCAGATAGGCTATCACAGCTAAAGAAGATGATTGATCATAGATTGACACTTAAGTGTCTAAACTTAAGTAGATTCTTTCTTCTTTTGTCCAGCTACCCTAACATCTATGAAACTTGAGAGCGTATGCTTATATATAAACTCATACAACTTTGTTTATATTAGAGAAATTGATGCTAATCATTTGTAGTTAAAATCTTTTTTATTTAGTTTAGGTTTAGGTTTTTAGGTTTTAATGGTTTAAGTTTAGGGTTTAGGGTTTAGGGTTTAGAGTTTAGGGTTTAGGGTTTGGAGATTAGGGTTTAGGGTTTAGGGTTGTAGGTTTTAGGGTTTAGGTTAAGGGTTTAGGACTTAGGCTTTAAGGTTTTAGGGTTTTAGTTTAGGGTTTAGGGTTAGTTTAGGTTGATTTAGAGTTTAGAGTTAGTTTAGGGTGTAAAGTTATGATTTTTTTAAAATAAATAAACTGTAGGTTTATTTACTTTAGTATTTTAGTTTATTTTAGTTTTTTATTTAGGTTTATTTTTATTTATTTTAGGTTTATTTATTTTAGTTTAAATTTTTTATTTTAGTTTAATTTATAGGTTTAGGTTTAGGATTAGGCTTAACTTTTAGCTTAGTATTATTTTTATTTGAATTTTTAGGTATAGGTTTTTTTTTTTATGTTTAAGTTTATTTTTATTTTTTTATGTTTAAGTTTCAGGTTTTTATTTTATGTTTATTTATATGTTTTATTTTTTTAGTTCATTATATTTTAAATAGTTCAAGTTTAGTTTAGGTTTAGTTTATTTTAAGTTTAGGTTTATGTTTTATATATTTTAATTTAGTTAATTTTAGTTTAGGTTTAGTTTTATTTTATTTTTTTTTTAGGTTTAGGGTTTTGTTTTAGTTTAGGGTTTAGGTTTTTTTATATTTATTGTTAGGTTTATTTTTTAGGTTTTGGTTTTTATTTAGTTTTAATTTTATATTATTTAAGGTTTATTTTATCTTTATTTTAGGTTTATTTATTATTTTGTTTAGTTTTTTTATTTTTTAGTTTATTTTAGTTTTGTATTTATTTTATTTTAGTTTAGTTTTTATTTTTTATTTTACTTTCTTTTTGGTTTAGTTTAGGTTTATGCTTTAGTTTATGTTTTTATTTTATTTTATTTTATTTATTATATTTTTGTTTAGGTTTTTTATTTATTTTATTTTTAGGTTTAATTTAGTTTAGGTTTATGTTTTTAGGTTTTAGGGTTTAAGGTTTAGGGTTTAAGGTTTCAAGTTTAGGGTTTTAGGGTTTTAGGGTTTAGGGTTTAGGGTTTATATTTTATGTTTAGAGTTCAGGTTTTCGTTTAGGGTTTAGGGTTTATAGTTTTTTTTAACAGAGAACCAATTCATATTCAACATTTCTTTATTTTCAACCAAGTAACACACTAAGTTTTCTAAGACACAAGTAATGACATATATAAAAATGGGCATAGATAGAGCAAATCAAAAACCTAGATATCTAGAATCATACTTATAAAGACAGTTCCATAAATAGATTGGATGTTCTTCAATTTTGCATTCCATGAACCACCCCACCTCTCAGTAGTGGGATCCACCATCATATCCCGATCTCTCCATCCCGCCACCACCATGTATAACCTCTGCTCCTCTCACCTCCATCCTCCACCACTCCATATCCACCACCACCTCCATATCCACACTCAGATCCTCATCCGATAACCACCCCTTTGCCTCCATCACCAGATTTAGATTGAGCCTAGTTGATGGTGATGTTCCTACTGTCAAGGTTGTGCCCATTCTTAGAGTTTAGGTTTAGGTTTAGGTTTATTAGGTTTTAAGGTTTAGTTTTATTTTTTTATTTATTTAGTTACTTTAAGTTTAGGTTTAGGGTTTAGTGTTTAGGGTTAGGGTTTAGGGTTTAAAATTTAGGGTTTGGGTTTTAGGTTTTGGGTTTTGGGTTTTGGGTTTATGGTTTATACTTTTAAGGTTTAGGGTTTATGCTTTTAGGGTTTAGAGTTTAGGGTATTGGGTTTATGGTTTAGGGTTTATGCTTTTAGGGTTTAGGGTTTAGGGTTTAGGGTTTAGGGTTTAGGTTAGGGTTCATGATTTATGGTTTAGGGTTTAGGGTTTAAGGTTTAGGGTTGTAGGTTTAGGGTTTAGGGTTTATGGTTTAGAGTTTAGGGTTTAGGGTTTAAGATTTAGGTTTATGGTTTTTTTTAAATTAAGTAAACTAGTAGGTTTAGCTTTATTTAATTTATTTAGTTTATTTTTTATTTATTTTATTTTTTATTTTTATTTTTATTTTTGGTTTATTTTTATTTTTATTTAGTTTATTTTATATTTGATCATTTTCTTAATAAATTTTTTTGGGGCTCAATAATTCTAAAATAATGCATTGGACATCTTGGCATAAATGTTGTGGTCTTTTTTGGTGAAGGTGCTCTTGGTTGCAAACCTATTGAAGCTATCACCACTTTCTCTCTAAGCTGGTGGAATTTTAAAAGAATGATAGCCTTTGGGCTAATTTTATGATGGAAAAATACTGCCAAGGTAAACAAACTCTTATATGTGCTTATAAAGTTGCTGACTCTATGGTTTGGAAAAGGCTTTGCTCCATTAAATGGGTTGTCGAATCCTTAATATCTTAGGGCATTCATTGGCGTTCTTCTTTCTTTTGGCAAGACAATTGGATTGGCAAGGCTCTATTGACACCCTTTCTATTCTCTCTATCAAAGTAAACTCTTTTTTATCTTAATAATAATTGAATGAAAGCTAACTAAAGAATTATATCCTATTTCCCTTTTAACAAGTTTAGAAATATCCCCATTTCTTCTAACAAACTGATCAAATTCTTTTTAAGCTTTCTTATAATGGTGATTTTGTTGAAAAGGTTTGGAATTTTATTAGAGATAATTAGAACCCCTCTAATGTCTTTACTAAACTTTGGAACAATATCATTCCCATTTCCTATTTGGTTTTAGCTTGGAGGATTTTGAATAACTTTGTTCTTGTGGACTCCTTGCTCTGGATTAAAGGGTTTTATGTACCATCTAAGTGCTATTGTTGCTTTTATATTGAAAATGTAAACCATATTTTTGTCAATGGTGCTATTTCTTCTAAATTATGGCTTTGGTATGATGATTTATTTTATACCAACTATTTTCATGGTACTCTTTCTTTATATCAACTTCTTGAAGTTTGTTCCAAAAAAACTGAAAGGTCATATCAAAGTTCTAATTGCTATTACCCTTATCTGGTTCATCTAGGATAGAAATGATGTTAAATATCGTGGTACTCCTATGAACCATAAAAGGATCTTGGCTAGAACTAAAAAAAATATTCATGCTCTATTTAATGCTAATCATATTAGTAACATTCATTTTAGAGGTTATAATTTTGTGGCTAAAAATTGTGTATCATTCTGCCTGATTTTGACCCTTTTAAAGGTGTTAGGATTATCCATTGGATGAAACCTAAAGAGAATTTGATTAAAGTGAATACTGATGGTTCTGTGGCTTCCAATAAATATGGTTGTGGTGGTATCCTTAGGGATTATAAAGGTACTATCATATGTGGTTTTGCCTATCCTCTCAAAGCCTGTTTTGTTATTTTTGTTGAGCTTATGGCTGTTAATAAAGCTAATAGAATTTATTTGAATAGAGGTTTCCTCAACATCTGGATTTATGTTGATGCTCTCTTGCTTCTTGACATGCATAATTTTAATAGAAATGTTAATGCTGAGCTATTTTATCTTCTTAATCATACAAAAAATCTTCTTTCTCAAGTATGTTTTAAAATTTTCCATATCCTTTGTGAAGGTAATCCTTGTGTTGATTTCTTGGCTAATTTAGGTGCCAACTCAACTGATTTTATTTTATTTGACAACCAAACTTTGCCTAAACTATTAAGAGGCTTGGTTAATCTGGATAATATTGGATTGCCTTATCTCAGAATATAATTTGTTGGCTTCATTTTTTTTTGTTGGCTTTTTATGATCCTTTACTTTTGGTTGCCCTTTGTTAAACCCTCTTTGGGTTGTGGTTATATGATTATTTTCACTCTTTAGCATGAGCTAGTTTTTGTTTTTGACCACTTACTGTTGGGTTGGCCTGACATTTTCTACCTGGTGGTTATTATCATTGCATCCTGGGTTGGTTTGGTTTTTTTGACCTGGTGGCTTTTGTCTACTGGCTGGGTGTTTACCATAATTTTTCATTGGCTATTTTTGGTAACCTCCTTTTGGGATGTGGCTTTGCCTGCTGTAGGTTTTTCCTCTTGTATGGGTTTTGCCTCATTTCTAGTCTAGTTAACTTGATTTGGATCTGCTGCTGTGGTGGTTGACTAAGTGGCTTTGTTGGCTGGATAGGTTGATTAGTAGTGTTGGATGGTTAGGTTGGTTGGCTAATGTTTGGCTATTTTTCCTTTTACATTGGTGACAAACACGGGGTTGTTGGTGGTTTATTATTAGCTTGATTATGGCTTGGTGGAAACTTTGGGTTGGTTGTTATTTTCTCTGTTTTGTTGACTGGGGCTTAGTGCTCTATTTTGTTGATTATATTTTTGCACTTTTGGTTATGGTTTTGACCTCCTTCTATTTTGGCCTTCCCCTCTTAGCTATAGCGGCTTTGGGTTTGGTTATTATTATGGGTTGTCTAGTTGTTGGCATTTTAGTGGTTATTCTTTTCTTGGATGTCTTGGGTGATTTTGGCTTGATGGCTGCTATTGGTTTTACATTGACTTGGGTTTTATACTCTTGTGGTGGTTGGCTAGAGGATGTATGGCTGGATTGGTTGGTTGTCTCTCTATTTGGTGGTTTTTTGGCTGTTCTTTTTGCTTTTCCTTGGCTGCTAGGGTAATTCCATTATTGGTTACTAATGATGGGCTATTCTCTAGTGGTTGCCTTATGGATGTTTTACTTAGCTACTTTGGTTGGAGGACTTTTAGTTGGCTTTGGAATCTTGGTTGGTTGCTTTTCTCTTTGTTGGATTTTTTCTTCTTCTTGGCTAATTTGTTGGAGCCTTTTGGTGTCTGATCCCTTTGATCCTTCGAATTGGGAATTTTTTATTTTTTGGTGATTGGTGGTTTGTCTTTGGCCCCAGTGTGTTGGCTTTGGATGTTGGTTTGTATCAGGAATGTTCATGGTAGTTTTGGTAGTGCTACTGCTTGGTTTCATTAACTCATGATCCTCCTGGGTTATTTTAAAATATCTCTAGTAAAACAATGTACATATATTGTTGCCCCTTGAGATGATCTTAACTGAGCCTCTATCTTCTCTTTCTCAGCTCTATCCTTTTGCTCTCTTAATCCTTATCTTTTTTAGCTATGACTTTTTCCTTGGTAGTATTTTTTCAGATTTCTTTTATAGGTTGGAACTTTACAAAGGGACTAGTCATTTCTCAATCATCCCTAGTGTTGTTGCTGTGGATCTTGCTTATCTTGCTTTCTCAAAGGAATCATGAACTGGTGCTTACTTAACCTTCTTCTTGTTTCATGTTTTATTTTAGTTTTACTCTATGTCCTTTTGCTCTTATGCTTTTTAGATGTTATTTTTGCTCTTTTGTTTTCTTTTCTTCTTCTAATGTACTTAGATGGGGGTTTAGCTCTTTAGGTTTCTTGTAGCTATGTGAGCGATAGATTTCTAAGCTTTACCCCTTTTAAGGACATTGTATCTTTTACTTTAATGGTAATAAAAAACCCTAAACCCCAAACACTAAACCCTAACCCTAAACCCTAAAACCTAAATCACAAACCTTAAACCTAAAGCTAAAGTAACTAAATAAATAAAAAATAAACCTAAACCCTAAAACCTAATAAACCTAAACATAACTCTAAACCCTAAGAATGGGCAAAACCTTGACAGCAAGAACATAAGCAGTCAAGGGCTAGTGTAGATCATGTGAAGCGAAGGAGGCATTCGCGGTGGTGGGGATCTGGAGGTGCTTGTGGATATGGAGGTGGTGGTCAGAGCAGTGGTGGTTATGGAGGCCAGAGGAGCAACGGAGGTTATAGACATGGTGGTGGTGGAGGGAGAGATCAGGAATATGATGGTGAATCCCGCTACTCCAATGGCCGACGTGGTTCTCATGGGAACTAGAGAAATTGAAAAATGACCAATCCGATCTACTGCTTATGGAAACCCCAAAAAAAACTAAAAACCCTAAAAACCCAAACCCTAACCTAAACCCTAAACTAAACCCTAAACCAAAAATTAAACTTAAAAATAAAAACTAAAAAACTAAATAAAAAAACCTAAAATAAAATAAAATAAAAAAAATACCTAAACCAAATAAAATAAAAAATATAATAAAATAAACACCTAAACTAAAATAAAATAAACCTAAACCTAAACTTAAACCAAAGGAAAATAAAATAAAAAAAGTAAAAAAATAAAATAAATAAAATCTAAAACTAAGAAAATAAAACTAAATAAAATAAAAACTAAAGCCTAAATTAAACATAAAATAAACTTAAAATATAATAAAATAAAACTAAATAAAAGCCTAAATAAAAATTAACCTAAAATAAATATAAAATAAAACATCCTAAACTAAAAAAAATAAACCTAAATTTAAAAATATAAAACTAATCTAAAATAAATAAACTAAAATAAATAAATCCTAAACCTAAACTAAAAAAATTAAACCTAAACTAAACAAACTAAATAAATAAAATAAACTAAAATTAATAAAAATAAAATAAAAAATAAAATAAAACCTAAAATCTAAAAAAAATAAAATAATAACCTAAACTAAACCTAAAATAAAATAAAAAAAAAAATAAATAAAAATAAACCTAAACTATCAAAAAGACACTAAAATAAAAAAACTAAAATAAATAATAAAATAAAATAAACTTAAGATAAAATAAAACTAAAAATATAATAAACCAAAATAAAATAAAAAAAATAAACTAAATAAACCTAAACCTATTACTTAATTTAAAATAAGAAAAATCTAAACCATGAAACTCTAAAACTAAAATAAAATAAAATAAAAACCCTTAAACCATAAACCTAAAAAAACCTAAACCTAAACCCTAAAAAATAAAAAAAATTAAAAATAAAACCTAAACCTAAAATAAAAAAAAAAAAAAAATAAAATAAAATCTAAACTAAATAATAAAATAAAATAAAAATAAAATACCTAAACCTAAAAAAAAAAATCTAAATAAAATAAAATAAAATAAAAAACCTAAACTAAATAAAATAAAACCTTAAAACCTAAAAAAATAAACCTAAACTAAATAAAATAAAACTAAAAAAATAAATACATAAAAAAATCTAAACCTAAAATAAAATAAAACTAAACCTTAAATAAAATAAAAAATAAAGCCTAAATAAAACCTAAACCTAATAAATAAAATAAAATAAATTATTCAAAAAAAAATTAAACTAAACCTAATAAAAAAAAATAAACTAAAATAAAACTTAAAAGAATGGTAAAATAAAATATAAAAAGAAAAAATTAAAATAAACTAAAATAACTACAAAATAAAATAAATAAACCTAAACCTAATTTATAATTTTTTTAAAACCTAAAATACCCTAAAACTTAAATAAATCCTAAACCCTAAATAAATCTAAAACCATAAACCTAAATAACATAAACCCCTTTACCTAAACCTTACAAATAAACCCTAAACCCTAAACCCTAAACATAATCCCTAAATCTAAACCTAATAAACCCTAAATCCTAACACTAAACTCAAGCCACAAACCCTTAAACCCAAACCCCAAAAATCCTAGTAAACCCCAAACTTATTTTGATTTTTTTGGTCAAGTTGGGTTATGTTTTGACCTCTTACTTTTGGGTAGGCACAGTGGTTCTTGAGTGGTTCTATCCTTCAAACTAGGTTGGCTTGGTTTTTTCGGTATGGTGGGCTCTGTCTTCTCTGCCTTATTATTCTGATTATTAGTGGATGAGATTATTTCTGTTATGGCTTTATTCTATTTTTTACATTGGTTGGTTTGTTGGCTATCCTCTTGAGCTTGAATTACTTTTTGCTCATTTTCATGGTTGGATGGGTGGCCTTCTAGTGGGAGCTGTTGTTGGTTGTTTCCTTTCTAGGCCTTCTTTTGGAGAATTTTGTAGCTGCTTTTTTGGGGGTTGCCTTCCAGTTCCTTGTTGTTTATTGCTGGATACTTCTTTTGCCTTTGCTTTATGTTTGGATATTCTCTTGGGATTAGCCTCTATTGGGTGTGTTATTTGCATCACATTTTGTATTATTATTATGCTTCCTATTAGTTTAGTCTTTGTTGCTGGGGAAGTTTGGTTTTTAGGCTAGTCCTGCCTAGCTACTATTATTACCTTTCTATGGTGGCTGTGCTTTTTTTGTACCTTTGTTGTGTGGTTCTTTGTTGGTTTTCTACTTTTTCTTGGCTGTTGGGGATGTTTCCATTATTGGTTACTTATGATGGCTTGTTCTCTGGTGGTTGGCTTATGGCTGTTTTGCTTAGCTGGTTTGGTTGGAGGACTTTTAGTTGTCCTTGGAATCTTAGTTGGTTGATTTTTATTCTTGTTAGTCTTTTCCTCCTTCTCAGACAATTTTCTAGAACCTTTTTCCTTGTTAGTTGATTTTTTAATAAAATCCTGACCTCTCTCTCATCTTCGTTCATGTAAGAGCAGTCAAAGCCATCCCTACATCTCATTCCATCTTCACTCTCTGTATCAGTCGCAAGCGAGGAGAATCTCATCCTCTTGCCGATTTGGTTCTTCCTCCCCTCCAATCAAATCGAAGGCTAGCCAAACACTTCTCTTTCTTTTCTTTGTGTGAGCAGACCAAACTAGAGACTCATGCCTGACACTCTTATCCATAAGCAACCTTCATCCTCAGTCCCAGTCAAGAGAGCACTATAACTCGAGAATATTCATCGCTCCAACTCAATGCAAAATCCAGTCCTCTTTAAAATCTTATTTGGTTGCAGGCATTCTTCTTGTCCCTCTCATTTTTGTTTCAACGGTATCATGCTACAGCATCAATCCTCTCTCCTCTCGCCCTCTTCTTCTACTAGATAGCCAACACTTGATCTTCTCCACATTTCCTTACAAAAATGCTGCTACAACTTTAATCTCATTATATGTTGAATCTCCTTTCCTTCTTCTAGCCTGCAATCCACTACGTCCTATTCTCCATCCAAGTTTCCCTCCATTGGCCTAAATTTGAACTACTCTTATCTACATATCCCAAGCACATGTAAGGAAGATAATTCCTCTAGCTTGCTTCTAATTATTATGTCCATGAGAATGACAAAAGCTCTGAAAGCGGTCATGTGGTGAGCTTATGGGATACTTGGTGAGGAGACAAGCCTAGAAACATCTAGCAAAGCTCCCGTCATGTCTCAAAGTTCAAATTGACCAATTCAATGAATACTATCTTTAATCAGTGAGGAGGTGTTTAAAGCAAAACATATGAGCAAAGAGAAGGAATGCTAGCTGAAGTATTGATCCAACCCAACAAGCATCTCACTAGGGCTTCATTTCTTCTAAATGAAGCCACCTCTTGGTTAGAATCCACCAGACATTAGCTCCGATGAGGAATAAATCTTAAACGCTTAGAAAGTCTTAGGGATCTTATGTTTGATGTGTTAAATTCAAGCGTAGTTAGGATCCAACCTTTAGAACCCATGCACTTTACTTTTTCATCCTTTTGACAAGAGTTTAGAGACAAAAGAAAAACTATTTATTTTATATGTTCGAAATGAAAAGTTTTGATTAGGTCAAATGACGTAGTAATTTCATTCCATCTATCAAGCTGTTTAACTCATGGGTCATTTGATTTTTTATCGAATGATCATGATTAATCAACCTTATTTTATTTATTATTTAATTCAATCAGATCTAAAAAAAAGGAGTTAATCAATCTTTAGAATTCCAAACAAAATGGGAAAAAAAAGGAATAATATGTAATCAAACAAAATAAAAAAAGTGCAAATTAAATTATCATAAAATCTAAGTAAAACATAGTATAAAAAGAGAAAACAAAATTAACTAAACCAATAGTATTATAAATATTATAATCAAATATAAAAGTTGTTTGAAGATAATTTATGAAAGTCAATTATAAAATTAATTTAATATTTAATTATTATATATTGATTATAAAATCAAAAAAAAAAATTTTGTTATGTGACATATCCTTAATTATAATTAACTCAACTATTACAATTTATGCTTTATTTGATTAGTTATTCAAATAAAATTTTGGAGGAATTCATAACTAATTCAAATCATGTTTTAAAATAAATAAATAAATATATATATATATATATATATATATATATATATATATATATATATATATATATATATATATATATATATATATATATATATATATATATATATATATATATATATATATATATATATATATATATATATATAAACACATAGAACATATCAATTAAGTCAAACAAAATATGAGAAAACTTGTATAATTCATATTCTAAATATCATAATCAAATTCAATAAACGTAGAATTAAATATAAACTCTAAAGTTATTAAATCACATCCAATTACTCCAAATTCCAATCAATATCAAAATATGTTAAACACAAATAAAATCAAAATAATAAATCTATTGAACTAAGATAAGAGAATAATCATTAAGTTAAAGAGATAATCATTTACATAAACTAGATGGCTAAACTTAATAAGTTAAACCCTTAATTGGAATTCAAATAAAAGAACACATTAAACTTCAAATAAATTATAAGTAAATTAAAATACATTCTCAATCCAAATCAAACTCAAATAAAATAATAAAAATCAATGAATTTAAACAAACATCAAAATGAAAAAACAATATGAAATTAAAACCAAAAAAAAGTATTAGATATTAAGGATATTGAATTATCAAAATTTAATTAAATCAAAACATAAAATCCAAAATTAATCAGTTAGAATATATAATTAAACAAAGTTAAACTTCATTATATATTAAGGATATTTAATTATCAAAATTTAATTAAATCAAAATATCTAATCAATCAATCAAAATACACGAAGATTAAAACTCAAATTTTAAAAATCTAAATTAAATCAAATAAACATTAATCAAATCAAATCAATCACATAAATTAAAATAGGCTAATTAATATAATTAAAGACCTTAGTTAGACTCTTTAGGAGTTAGGATGTAGAATATGGTGAGTTCCATCCAAAAATGGAATTCATTCTTTTCTTCATTCTTGAAAACCTAAATATCACTTTAACCAAATAAAAGTGAAAAAAAATGAAAAATAAATCATTAAATCATTTAAATTGAAACCACCCAAAGGAAAAAAATTTAAACAAATTCAAACTCCAAATTGAAACTTAAACTAAAGAATCCTAGTAAAGTCTTGTCACACAAGCCCTTTTTTCACACACTAGAATACTAGGTCACAGAATAAAGTTAGTTGATGTGTTGATTATGGTTGATGTTGCATTTTATTTTGTGATGTAATTTTTATATTGGATGTTAGGAATGTGGATGTAGAGGCTAGATGTTAGGTTGATAGTCTAACATTATTTTTTGAAGGGATTATGCTTAAGGGGCCTAAAATAAATTTAAATGCTCTCTCTATAGGTTTCTTAAGCCCCTAAGCATAATCCAAGTTAGGACAAGTGGGCTTGATTACCCATGCAGGTTGCTAAGTCTAAATTATAAATATAACTACTTGGGTTGTATGTATGTTTAGCTAACACTTGTTTTGTAGGTGTAGTTAGATTTACTTTTCCTATTTATAATGTAATTTTGCATTAGGAATTAGGATTAGTGCTATGGGGGTTTAGGATGAGCATTGGCTAGAAGGCTTGGTCCTGGGGTGCCATGTGATGCCTTAAAGCCTACCACATCAAAGGAAGCAAAGATATGATGAAATGAAGGAGATATGAATAATGAAGACTTGAAGACCCCCCATAGCATTTATTATTTGTAACTGTAATTATTTTTTTATATACCGGGTTGTATAATGGTAGAGCTCGGCTACCCATTTTCTCTTTTCGGGGTGTATGGAGGAACCCGACCCACTGACCTTTTATTCTTTTGTGGTAGTCTATAAAATTGTTTGATGTTGTGCTTAGATTTTGCATTAGAAACAACATGCTTTTTTTAAGTTTCTTATATGTTTGGTTCTTCAATGTGTGGCCTTGATACGATTAGGCTCTTAGGATAAAACTAATTTCTCTATCCCAATTAATAACTCACAATTAAAATTTAAAAGAACTCATAACCTCACCATAATGCCTAGGTTTTAAATAAAATAATTAAAAGATTTAGCAACCCTTTAGTTGAATGGTTGAATGTCTCACAACATGCATTCATATTCTTTCTCTCTTGAATATGAAGGATCTTCATCCTTGCATGATAAGAGAATGCTTGACCTATGAGGGCATCCCTTATGGTGGAAAACACCTTTTTCTAGTTGATTTGGCCCATAACTTATTTTCATCATGCATATAGGCATCAAAATCCTAAAACCTTTTTCAAAATAAAATGTCATTATTGAAATGAAATTTGAAAAGAATTTGCATTTGTAGATTAAGTCATTACTCATACCACTCACGCTCTAGTCTCTTAGAGAGTGGGTTTAAGGACTCTAGTCTCAATCTAAATAATACCTACCCTAGCTATTTTGCAACTCATAAGACTTGCCTACATGAATCTAAAGCATATGAAGAGTTAGCTACCACTCTTGCCAGTTATAAGCCCAGTTGGATAGTTTATCCTCTCTTGTGGAGTTAAACCATATACCCATCTTCGCTTATACTTAGGTCATGCTTTGGCTTATGCTAAAGCTCCCTAGATTTAGGATCCGAGGTAGTTGTTTCCTTTAGGCTATTAGCATAAATTCTCACCTCTTAGGCATTTTCATAATCTTGTGTTATTGGATTATAAGTGCTAGCTTTCTAATAAAATGTCAACTTCAATAAAATCAATTTCTTCAACTTTAAACATATAAAGCCCAACCAGGATAGATTGGAATGCTCATTAGGCTTACTAGTATCATGAGAATTCCTATCCAATCTCTTTGGCCTCAATAATAAGTTTTCTCCATGAACAATCCCATTTGATTTTCCAATACAAATAATCCTTTGATAGTTTAGCCTTGAAATCTTTAGAGACCTTAATTTCTACTTTAATCAAGAAATTCATAAGGAATTCACATTCCTTATGATGTAATTAACTATGGAGGATTGCCTCCATAAGGAACTCAAAGAACCTGGCTTAATATGAACTCGACATTACTTTTCCATGTAAAGTAGAGGAAAGATCTCTGGAACATTCGAAGACTCATCATGCCTTAGGAGTCCTTATTAGGTGATTAGGTCCATTATAGGGTGATGATTTCTATCTTTTAAGATAGTGCATCATACCTTAATGTTGTACCCGATCACTTCAATAAATACCCCCTAAGATCGTGTGTGTCCCACCCCAAATTTTTCTAGCGACTCCACTTGGGAGGATTCCTCTCTCCATCTCTAGTAGACATTATTGTCTCCAAGCATCGATAGTGGACTTATATTTTATATAAGCCCAAAGAGTATCTTTCTTTCTATTGGCACTTAGCTTATTTCATCCTTAAGCAAAGCTAGCCAACATCCTTTAGGTTTTAGGACCTCACTCCGTGTAGGTCTTAAAATCCTATTGGTCCCCAGTAGGTAAAATAAACTAACTAAATAAAGGAGATGATAAAATAAAATTTTTGATCCACTTTACCACAAGCTTGGTGAGGTAAGGTTTATCCCACATTTAAGAAAACTCAAACTAAAATAAATAATGTCTTTTGCAAAATATTTTCAAAAGCACTTTTCCTAAAAAATCATTTTAAATTCACTCCACATGAAGTTTGCAAAATATAACATTTTCAAATCTCTTTAAAATAAAGACAATCAAACCTCATTTAACATACCTAAGTTTGTTAAATAAGGGTCCTCTTTCAAAAATCAAAATCAAATTTACAATCAACAAAATGCCTTTCAAAGATTTTCAAAAAAAGCACATTTCTTAAAATAAAATCGATTAACCAACTCCATTTAACAAAACCAAATTTGTTAAATGGAGTTCCATTTTTTTTAAAAATCAAAATCAACATATAATTGAACCTCACTTAACATATCCAAATTTGTTAATGAAGAGTTCCCCTCTTTTCAAAAGCAATATCACACACAAAGTCAAGATATATATTTTGAATCTCATTTGGCATACCCAAATTTTCCAAATGAGAGTTCTATTTTCACAACTACACACAAATAATTGAACTCTATTTAGTATACCTAAAATTTCTAAGTGGAGTTCCCCTTTCTAAAAAAAACAAATTGGATCCTACTTAGCATACCCACATTTACTAAGTAGAGTGCCTTCTTTCAAAATTATGAAAAATCAATGCACATTTGAATTCCATTTCACACACCCAAACTTGTCAAATGAGAATTCTTTAAAATGAAAACAAATTGGACTATGCTTAACATTTTGCTAATAAGTTCTCTTTTCAAATCACAAACAAATTAAACACAATTGAATTCCATTTGACATACCCAAATTTGCCAAATGAGAATCTCTCTTTTATAAAATCAAACATTATCATGAAAATCAAATTGAACTCCATTTAACATACCACATTTGTTAAATAAGAGTTCACCTTTTCAAAATGAAAATACCAAGTCATACTTACTTAACATACTACATTTGTTAGGTAAGAATCCCACTTTCGAATTAAAATCAAATACATTTTTGGACCTTACCCAACATACCACATTTGTTAAGTAAGAGCCCTAACTTTAAATTAAAGTAACAAACACACTTGAGCCCTACTTAACATAACAAATTTGTTAAGTAAGGGTTTTAAATTTTCAAATCAAAATAAAACATCAAATATTTTGGATCTTACGTAACATACCATATTTGTTAGGTAAGAATCTCACTTTCAAATATATTAAACACACTTGAGTCCTACTTAATATTGCAAATTTATTTAGTAAGGGTCTCATTTTTCAAAATCAAATCAAAATACATCAAACACATTGTGCTTCACTTAGCATACCTAAATTTGCTAAGTAAATATCCCATTGTCAAATCAAAATAAATCAAATACATGACAAACAATCATAGCAAACAACAAAGATATTTTCAAAAATATCTTCAAACATGCACTTAGATCTCACTTAGCATACCCAAATTTGCTAAGTGAAAGCTCCAAAATCAAAATCTCAAAATAAAGGATTAGCAAAATAAAATCATCTCCAAAAATCTCTCCAAATGGAGGAACCTCAATCAACATATCCTAATTTATTGGATGAAGGTTCCAAAATCAACAAACTAATTCTTATGGCAAAGTCTCTCTTCAAAATTCTAAATCACTCCAATTGTGAACCCCTTAGCATACTTAAATTTGTTGAGTGTGGGTTCAAATTCTAATTAAAATCAAAATGTTGATGAAGGCAAATATGAAGGTCAAAGTCTAATTTAGTTATATTTTCACATGCAGATATCAGTAGTTAGTTATTTCGGTCTCAATAGATTGTCATGGATACTAACAAGTTTGTTTTCTCTTTCCCCTCCAGTGTAGACTTGGCCTTGGATTAGGCCAATCTCATATGGAGCCACCCACCTAATTTACTTTGGCGTACAGGGGTTAGGATTACTTGTGATGGGGTAGCCCTCAGAACTATTAGCAAGAAGGAGGTGGTAGGATAGAAGCCACTCCATTGCTTTCATGTTGAGTTCGACCCCAAGTTTCCCTCTTTGAAGACAAAGGTTGTGGAGGTCCCTGTCGCAATGCCAATGCTAATTCAGTCTACTTCTGTTGTTCCTACTATAGCTTTGGTGTGAGCTATTACCTCCTCCTTGGTCCCTTCAAAAGAGAAGGCTATCTTAGCATCAGAGATAGTCTCCCCTACCTTCGAGGTAGGTTCCAACTCCCACACCCAACGTCATAACAAAAGCAAGAAGATCAAGCGGCACCACAAGAGAGTGGCCAGGGAGGTAGATGTCGCATCATATATTACTGGGGAAGGTTCTCCTCAAGAGGTCTCCCCTTTCTTGGATGGTAGTAGATTCCACCCCCTCTCTGGTTTAGATGAAGAGGAGGATGCTAGGAGAATTGCTGCATTCTCTCCACCACCAACTACAAGGTATTTGGGAGGAAACCCTATGCTATGGCCTCAGTTTCACCGGGTTGGCAAAGTTTATGGATGCTAGTCTAGTTCATTGATCAGGTGATCCCATGGAGCATCGGTTCTAGATTCATAGAGATGGCCATTGAAGCCAAGGTTGCGACTGGTAGTAAGGAGAGAGGAAGTCAGGTGACCTGCATTGATTTCAGATCGTGGGCCACCATGGCAACAATAGTATAGTACTCACCAACACCACCATCATCGGAGGCTCCAGAAGGGGTAGTTGGTGTTACCCCATCACATCACTCCATTCCACATCACCATCACGGTCAGTCCCTCCTTCCACTATTCCTACCAAGGTTAGAGATCTACATTTAGGAGAGGATGTCCCCATTGGTGATCGGCTGCTAGATCCATCTACTCCACCTATTAAGGTGAGGTGAGCTCTCCCTCACTTGATTGTAGTGAAGGCATGGCGAAAGTCATCATGGTAGTGCCACAGCCATAGTAGTGAGTATCATTTAGGCGCATCTTTTGTATATATTAAGATAAGCATAATTCCACAGTTGGCCATCAACGAGTCCTTGTTCCAGTCTAGACAAGCAGAGTAAGAGATCGTTCACTAGCTGACAACTTAGAGGACTACTTTACTGAGAAGGGGTGACTTCTAAGTAATGATCATTTAGATTAGGAGGGGAGGGTAGCTTTTGACCCTGATAAAGATGAACTCCTAGAGGGTTCGCCCGAAGTCCACATGGTCGATACTTGAAGCCTCCTCCACCAAGACCATCAGAGCTAGGAAGGTGCTGTGGTTGAAGAATATGATGTCATCCATTCAACCCAACACCTCCACCAATAACTTAGGCAAAAGGATGATCAAATCCATATGATGGAGAAGAAGGTTGAGGATTTGTTAGCAGCAGTACTAGCACTTTAGAACCAAGCTCCAACATTCCATCCTAACCCTATGGAGGCCAAGCGGCTTGAGCTTCTACATGTCTTAGAACTCCCCAAAAGTACCTCTCCAGTAGATTAGGACAGTGGTAGCCTATATAGAAAAATCATAGATAGCACCTCCGTGCAAGAGAGAGACTACAAACAAATGGTGGAACAACAAGTGAGAGAAGCGTTGGTGCAAGCCTGGTGTACTTCATTCAATCCAAAGGATAGACCCTACCCAGAGAAATTTGATACAGTTCAGTATCCCAAAAGGGTTTGTGCCACCTTCTTTCAAGATTTTTTATGGCAGTTGGAACCCTCGTCAGCATATAGTGTACTTTAGAGCCGGATATTACAACGCTAGTGGTAGCGATGCACTTCTCTTTCACTTATTTATCAGTAGTCTTTCAAGGATTGCATTCGATTGGTATGCCGAACTGCCCAACGATTTGATAAAGACATTTGCTGAGTTGGAGAAACTTTTCATTAAGAGATTTGCTAGAGTTCAGTAGAGGGTGACTATGGGCGATCTTGTTGTAGCATAACAAAATCCCGGTAAGTCTCTTATTGATTATATTCTCAGGTGGCAAAACCTGAGTAATGTGAACCGTAGCTATCCAAAGAACATGTCATAGAGATTCTTTTTAAGAATATTAATGGCCCAGTTTCCTTCATGCACAAGGGGTTTACTATCAAAACATTTGAGAAGTTAATCAATAAGGTGGTTAGTCTACAAGAGAAGGCAAATAGTTACCTTTCCAAAACCAGTCATCCAAGCCTATACAGTAGAAAGCTTTTGAAAACAAGCCAATGGCAATGGCATTAGTTAACAGGAGGAAGCATCCAGTTAGAGTTTAGTTGAGAACTTAGAGCTTAGTAGCCTCCACATCCATCGCCTCTACCACCACCTCTACCATTAAACTGGCCTCCATAGTTGCCTCAATTGCTAATACCACCACCTCCTCAACAGTATACCCAACAGTGGTACTCCTATCTGCCACCAGGTAGCTATTACCCATCTA